>OW679198.1:10839844-11057541 GCA_940337035.1 Agriotes lineatus | reverse complement strand
AATCGCACCGTTGGGGGTGAAATTGTAATAGGACTATTCTGGTTCCCACACTTTACTAGTTACTAGTGTCCTTTGTTATTGCCTGCAAGCACAATGGCAATAAAATCTATTGTATTTTCAGTTATTTATAACGACGCCTTTGTGTTGCGCAGTGCACACTGGAAAGTTTGCGCGTATCCACTTTTCCGCGTTCTGACTCGGTCTGCTTCCTCAGTGGCTGCTTTCGAATGCCCAAATGTGGTAGACCTCAGTTCTTGGTTAAAAAAAGCGCTGTTGAATTAAATTAGAAGCTTCTCTGCACTCGTGCTAAGCTGAAAACTATATCTACTCGAAAAAAGCCCTTTTTACTACGAATTTATATCAACATTGATTAAGTCATGTAAAGTATTGCAACCCTTATGTTAGGGGCTGCAACCCTTATGGTGGTCTTAGGGGTAGTTTTCCCTCTTAGACCACAAAGTTACGCTTCCTCGGAGGATAACTCGATCGCTGAACCCTGCTCTTAATTTAGGGGTTGTAAAGCCTAATTTCAATAAAATAAAACGCCAAAGAATAATATAACACTATATTGAAAAACAAGTATCAATTCTGCCCAATTACAATGATCATTCGCCCAAACGGCTCTATGCTTAAATTGCTATAGTTTCGTGAATAGAATTGATCGGAATTACGCTTAATTTTTATGACATCAATTTGTTTTGGAAGAAAAGAATAAACATAGCAGCCCTGGTTAATAAAATACACATAAATGACTGACCTTTGTCCAGGTGCCGTTGCTAGAACTTGAAGGGTGAATGTTAGTTTTATTTATTTGCGGTACGCCCGAATTGATTTAGGTAATTTAAATATGTTCGGCTAGATTTTAGATCTCCCGGTCGGTAATCCTTTAATGTTGAGTGGCTTGTTAAAACACTGGCTCACATAAATTTTAAATAGAACTTTCAATTTTAACTTAGGTTATTTCGCCCGGTTCGCGGCTTGGCGCCGGGACGCGGTGCGCCCGAAAACGGCTTTTGCCGGTAATTAATTTATTATCTCGCGGGATACGGGCAGACTGACTGTCCAGTTCGCGTTCCCCAAAAGGTAATTTTCTTTCGGGACAAAAACGAATGTCTTTCGTACTCTCCCGTTTTGCAAGATAGCATTTTTGAATTAGAACTAGCGGATTGCAAATTCTGCATATCCCACGCCGTTTTGCACTGCCTGCCAATTCGGCACTTCTTTATTCTGAGGAAGCTTTCGGTTAATTAACACCGGACGTAATTCAACCGCTTCTTGGATTATAACGATGTAGTCTTTTCGTTCTTGGAAAATGAACTTTTGCGTTCGCTATATTTGTAATTTACGCAGGGGCGGCTTTGATTTATTCTTTTTCCTGAGAACTTAAAATCTATAAGGTTTATAATTATAACGCAATTTCTTGCGGGTTGTTACAGTCACCTGTTTCTAAAGCCGCATTTATGCTACCTGTTTACTGCTGGATTACTCAGAGAGCTGATTCTAACTACGCCTTTGTTTTGACATCCTACTGTGCATATGCTCAAGCGCACTGTGCACTACACATAAGAAAGCTTGCTTACGCACCTTGTCGCGTTCTGACACACTCCGCTTCCCCAATGGCTGCTTTCGAATCTCAAAATAAGTTATTAAATCAACTACCTGCTGTAATGACTAACCAATGCCAGTTACATAATACTTGGACGTGGCCTCCAGCAGCTCTCCACGACAATGTCTTTGCTAATGTTTTGACACTCGATTAACGCGGCAACTTTCTTTGTCGAAACAGTTTTCATACTATTTATTGATTATTTATAAATAAAGCCTGTATCGTGTTTTTTGAAGCTTTTACAAATATATGCATTACATATTCTAACATTATTATTTCGTATTTCTAATTACACATTTTATTTTTTACAGAATCTTCTTACTACCCTACTTGTCGTGTTAGTTCCATGCATTTTTGCATTACAACTGAAACGCAACAAGCCAGCCATCGACTTCAATTCAAATTCGAACTTTGCTGGTTACGTGTATCCAAAACCATCTACGAGGTTTGAAACACCAATAACTCCTCGAACTACAACGCCTAAACGACCACCTTCAGAATTTGATGGATACCATTACGATAAACCAAATATTCCGTTTGAAGATGGCACTACTAAACGAAAAACAATACAACAGTATACAACAAGAAGAACGACACCGTTAGCATATGAAACTCCAAGAACACCAGTTCCCACGTCATCTGTAAACATCAATAATAAGTTACTCCCGCCTCCTAAATTTCCATCCTTTCCTCCATCTAATGGCAAATCTACGACTCCTCCACCTTATTTGCTCCCTAAAACATCATCAACATATAAAACACCAAAAACTACTTATACAACTTATAGTACACCTCGAACCCCTTCATATTCTACTTTTAGCACATCTAAAACAACGCGACCCACATATCCAACCATTACTGCACCGAGAACACCAAGAAACAACAATTTATACAGCCAGTACACCAAGGACACCACGAACGACACAGCCTACATATCCTAGTTTCAGCACATCTAAAACAACGCGACCCACTTATCCGACATTTACTACACCTAGAACACCAAGAACAACAGATCATACAGTCAGCACACCAAGAACACCGCGAACAACACAACCTACATACCCTACTTTTAGCACGTCTAAAACAACGCGACCTACTTACCCGACATTTACTACACGTAGAACGCCAAGAACAACATATTATTTAACTAGTACACCAAGAACGCCGCGAACAACACAGCCTACATATCCTACTTTCAGCACATCTAAAACACCGCGACCCACTTATCCGACATTTACTACACCTAGAACACCAAGAACAACAGATTATACAGTCAGCACACCAAGAACACCGCGAACAACGCAACCTACATACCCTACTTTTAGCACGTCTAAAACAACGCGACCTACTTACCCGACATTTACTACACGTAGAACGCCAAGAACAACATATTATTTAACTAGTACACCAAGAACGCCGCGAACAACACAGCCTACATATCCTACTTTCAGCACATCTAAAACAACGCGACCCACATACTCAACATTTTCCACACCAAGAACTACGTATTATACAGCTAACACACCAAGGACGCCGCAAACTTTTAGCACATCAAAAACGACGCGACCCACATACCCGACATTTACTACACCTGGAACACCAAGAACTACATCTGATACAGCTAGCACACCAAGAACACCACGAACAACTCAGCCTACATATCCTACTTTTAGCACGTCTAAAACAACAAGACCCACATATCCGACATTTAGTACACCTAGAACACCAAGAACTACACACTATACAGCTAGCACACCAAGAACTCCTGCAACATATTCAACATACAGCACACAAAGAACGACATCACCAACACGATTTACCTTCTCTACAACACCTTCTCGTACAACCCAGCCTAATACGTACCTACCTCCTGATAATACCACCACATCCGGCACAACACCACATACTTATCCAACATTTAGCAGAGCTAAAACTCCACGTACAACTCCACCTACGTATTCAACTTCTAGAACTACTCCTCCAACATATTCAACATTTAGTACACCGAGGACACCTCGAACGACACCACCCACGTATTCAACTTACAGCACTCCTAGAACATCAAAAACGACTCCTCCATCGTATTCCACATTTAGCACACCTAGAACTCCACGTACAACTCCTCCTACATCTTCAACCTACAGTACACCTAGAACACCAAGGACTATAGCACCTACTTATCCAACATTTAGCACGCGCAGCATTTCTGGTAAGGCACTTCAGACATTTTTAGGCAGTCGTGGATAAAATTTTGTACAATACATGTGTGATAATGCATCATTAATATACTTGTGTGCTTACATAACTCGTGCTACAAAAATACTGGTACTAATTTCAAAGTTGCAATCACATATCAAAAATAGACGTAACAGTAGTTTCCAATTGCCCACATTAGCATTAAATGGAAGTTTGTCGACGTATTCCATAAATTATGTTCTCTCGTTTTCGATGACAGCAAAAACGTAAATAGTAATGGTGTAGTTCAAACGCTAATTTCGTTAGTTATGCAAAGCAGAGTTCATCGTAGGTTCACCGGTTGACATTTGCTTTCGCTTCTGGCAAATGTTTTACGACTTAACAGCTCAGTTCGAATCTGGTGGCTCATTATTAATATTGTTATTTAGATATAATAGACTGCCAATTGTCCTTGTATTCCTAACTTGATTGTTATGAAATTTCTCGTAACATCTTCTCACGAAGCGATTCAATCATGCAGATGGCCAGCTTACTGCACGGACATTTAGTAATAATAAAATTTAATGAACTGGATAAATTGACAAGATCCAATATATAATATTAGAGTTACTCAGATTGCCGACAAATCTTTGCTGTTCGTTATACTTCGCCTTCTAGTTGAAAATTCAACTTTTCAGGAAAAGAAAGTATTAAATATAAAATAAGAACATATTTGCATTCTTTTGTATTATCCAAGAGCTTTTCAAAGTATCCTATTTTAATCTCATATAAAATTATATGTTTTTCTTATAATTTGTCTCACGTTCGTACTGATTATACTTATAATAATATTATTCCAGCTGAAATAAAAATGACTAAGAAAAACTGGTTCTATTGATTTCTAAACTCTTCTGTGGCTGGAGAACCACGGAACATTATTTTATTAATTATAGATTAAAGTGGGAATAGCCGTTCTATTCTATAAATAAATAGTCGGTTTTGAAACAAGTGTTTTTGCCTGTGGCGTGTTATGCTTGTTAAAAAACCAGAATTACACATTTGTTTCCAATCTTCTCTGTTCTTCGAAGCATCTTCTTGTAAATCTCTATCTTACATTGGTACCCTTTCACAACCTCCTTGGTGTTCATCATCTATTCATCTTTGATATAATGGGTATTTTAGAAATCGCATCGTTGGGGGTGAAATTGTAATGGGACTATTCTGGTTCCTACACTTTACTAGTTACTACTGCCCTTTGTTATTGCCTGCAAGCTCAATGGCAATAAAATCTATTGTATTTTCAGTTATTTATAACGACGCCTTTGTATTGCGCAGTGCGCACTGGAAAGTTTGCGCGTATCCACTTTTCCGCGTTCTGACTCGGTCTGCTTCCTCAATGGCTGCTTTCGAATGCGCAAATGTAGTAGACCTCAGTTCTTAGTTAAGAAAAGCGCTGTTGAATTAAATTAGAAGCTTCTCTGCACTCGTGCTAAGCTGAAAACTATATCTACTCGAAAAAAGCTGTTTTTACTAGGAATTTATATCAACATTGATTAAGTCACCTGTTTCTAAAGCCGCATTTATGCTACCGGTTTACTGCTGGATTACTCAGAGAGCTGTTTCTAACTACGCCTTTGTTTTGACATCCTACTGTGCATATGCTCAAGCGCACTGTGCACTGCACATAAGAAAGCTTGCGTACGCACCTTGTCGCGTTCTGACACACTCCGCTTCCCCAATGGCTGCTTTCGAATCTCAAAATAAGTTATTAAATCAACAACCTGCTGTAATGACTAACCAATGCCAGTTACATAATACTTGGACGTGGCCTCCAGCAGCTCTCCACGACAATGTCTTTGCTAATGTTTTGACACTCGATTAACGCTGCAACTTCCTTTGTTGAAACACTTCTCTGTTCTGGAATTATTCCAGAAAACGGAGGAACTACGCCTTTAATTGGCGCTGGGACACTCCCTTAGAAACTTGCTCGCCCGGCGTTCGCTTCTGCACGCGAACAAAGCACCTTTACTCGGCCAGCGCAAGCCAGCTTCTCCCCTTCTCTCTGCAAGACTTGAACCCTTCCGAGGACGCTTTTACACGAGAGACGGGCACGCATTTTGACGCGGCATCCACAAAACACATTGGTGCGCGTTTGAAACTTAATATAACGCACTTAAAGCTAATTTAATTTAACTATGAGTACATATTCCAACACAAACTAAAGAATATATACATACAAATCGACTGTATATTGAAATGCAGTCCGTTACACTTACTAGAATAGTAATTTAATTGCCGCGAGCAATGTTTTTCAGATATGGTAAAAATATCCATGCAATGCTGGTTTTGCTGTATCTGGTCCACTACGAGTATAAGAGTATCTATTTCGGCTCTCATCTCGAATTTGATGTAATAATTTTAAAGTTTAATTCTAAGAAGTGCAAGTACTTGTCTCAATTAATTTTAATTGTGTTGCGTTATTGTCTACCCACTCTTCTGCTCATTATGTTTAACTGTTCTTCATTATGTCCTTGGTTGCTCTTGTGATACGATCATTATAGTATACACTACTGCATATTGTAATTGTGATTAGATTCCAATTCATAGAATGTATGAATTTTTTAAATGTTGGTTCTTGATAAACTGTCTTTATTTCTGTTCTTTTCTTTTCTGCAATCTGTAGATCTGAAATTTAATTATTTCAATTCGTCATATGCTAAGACATCTGCGTCTTCTCCCAATGCTTCTTTAATGATTTTCTGTCACCGTCATAAGTTATGTTTTGCTTAGACAATCGTTACTAAAGGTAACTCGAAGATAGTTCTTCTCTATTAATTGGCCCTGTCCTTGAGCTTTTCTTCCAAACTTCAAGTATTTTCTGTTACCCCAAATATTCACTTTCATTAAGCTGCAGTTTTGTTCTAGCAATGAATTGACATCGTCTACATAAGCAAAGCGTTTTATTAAAAACTGTTCCTCTTCTATTAATCTGTCTCTCCTGGTAATTTTTTCTAATAATAAATTAAACAGTATAGTAGATAGAACCTTCCTCACCTTACACTATTATTAACTTAACGCATTTCCTGCCATAGCGGACACCGGTGTCTGCTTTAATCGTCGAATAGTAGCGCCAAGCCCACATAGATTTAGTACTGCATCAATGGTATAATGAGTCTACCGTGGCGGCATCTGACGTCTCGCAACTTACGGTTTGTTAAAAAAAAATAAACTGTTTAAACGTTATAAAACATAATCAACATATAAAACACCAAAAACTACTTACACAACCTATAGTACACCTCGAACCCCTTCATATTCTACTTTTAACAC
Source organism: Agriotes lineatus (assembly GCA_940337035.1). Classification (NCBI taxonomy): domain Eukaryota; kingdom Metazoa; phylum Arthropoda; class Insecta; order Coleoptera; family Elateridae; genus Agriotes; species Agriotes lineatus. Next base: position 11,050,430 of record OW679198.1, on the reverse strand, counting down.
ATCTAAAACAACGCGACCCACATATCCAACCATTACTACACCGAGAACACCAAGAACAACAATTTATACAGCCAGTACACCAAGGACACCACGAACGACACAGCCTACATATCCTAGTTTCAGCACATCTAAAACAACGCGACCCACTTATCCGACATTTACTACACCTAGAACACCAAGAACAACAGATTATACAGTCAGCACACCAAGAACACCGCGAACAACGCAACCTACATACCCTACTTTTAGCACGTCTAAAACAACGCGACCTACTTACCCGACATTTACTACACGTAGAAAGCCAAGAACACCATATTATTTAACTAGTACACTAAGAACGCCGCGAACAACACAGCCTACATATACTACCTTCAGCACATCTAAAACAACGCGACCCACGTACCCAACATTTACTACACCTAGAACACCAAGAACAACAGATTATACAGTCAGCACACCCAGAACACCGCAAACGACACAGCCTACATATCCTACTTTCAGCACATCTAAAACAACGCGACCCACATATCCGACATTTAGTACACCTAGAACACCAAGAACTACATACTATACAGCTAGCACACCAAGAACTCCTGCAACATATTCAACATACAGCACACAAAGAACGACATCACCAACACGATTTACCTTCTCTACAACACCTTCTCGTACAACCCAGCCTAATACGTACCTACCTCCTGATAATACCACCACATCCGGCACAACACCACGTACTTATTCAACATTTAGCACATATAGAACTCCTCGAACTTACACCACCTACTTATTCCACATTTAGCACAGCTAAAACTCCACGTACAACTCCAGCTACGTACTCAACCTACAGCACGTTTAAAACACCAAGAACTACACCCCCAACCTATCCAACATTTAGCACAGCTAAAACTCCACGTACAACTCCACGTACGTATTCAATTTCTAGAACTACTCCTCCAACATATTCAACATTTAGTACACCGAGGACACCTCGAACGACACCACCCACGTATTGAACTTACAGCACTCCTTGAACATCAAAAACGACTCCTCCATCGTATTCCACATTTAGCACACCTAGAACTCCACGTACAAGTCCTCTTACATATTCAACCTACAGTACGTCTAGAACACCAAGGACTACACCACCTACTTATTCAACATTTAGCACGGCTAAAACTCCACGTACAACTCCACCTACATATTCAACTTATAGCACTCCTAAAACGCCAAGAACTACTCCACCAACATACTCAACATTTAATACACAGAGGACTCCACGTACAACTTCACCTACGTAGCCAACGTACAGCACTCCTAAACACCAAGAACTACTCCACCCACTTACTCGACATTTAGCACACTCAAAACACCACGTACTACTCCACCTACGTACCCAACCTACAGTACGTCTAGAACTACTCCGCCAACATATTCAACATTTAGTACACCAAGGACTCCTCGAACAACTCCACCCACGTATTCAACCTACAGTACACCTAGAACCCCAAGAACTACTCCACCTACTTATTCTACTTATAGTACTCCGAGAACAACTCCGCCTACTTACTCAACCTATAGCACACCCAGAACACCAAGAACAACTCCACCCACGTATTCAACTTACAGTAGCCTCAAAACGCCAAGAAGCACACCGCCAACTTACTCGACATTTAGAACGGCTAAAACACCTATAACGTCATATACACCATTTACAACGTCCAGAACCACTCCTAGAAGACCATCCACTAATGCTCCAGAGTATTTGCCTCCGAAAGGGTCTTTTCTCCCACCACCTCGCTCAAACGATATTAATTTCTTTTAGTCTTTCAGCAATAAACTTCTCAAATTACTCATATTAAGAACTTATTAAATATATTATATTGTACGGAAGTCTCTTAATATTTATCTTTAGTGAAAATTATGATATTTATACCATTAGATATATGCAACTACGCTTTTGAATATATATATATATATAGTATTATAGATATGTGTATATAATACAAAATATCTTTTAATAAAATTTTAGAGTTAGCTTTCAATTTTATTAAATATCGTTTTAGTTATTTGTACAACTAGTGATTAATTTTTTATTAGTAAAAAAATTGCTTCAATACGTGTTGTACACGTTATTTTTTGTATAGTGATACCTTGTAACTCGAAATTTGGTCGAAAAGAACTTAAAAATGTATAACAGTCAAATCGACAATGCACATTTTCAATATAATAGTTAAAAAGTAATACTTTCTTTACGATTCTTCGTTAAAGAAAGACAACTTTCATGATCACTATACATAAAAATAAATTGTATAATTAGTATTGTTAGTAAAACTATTTTTCTTTTCTACTGAAGTACTCTAATGTTATCAATTTGTTGTGTAGTTCACCCTGTATTAATTTGAATAAAAGAAAAAATATTATATTAATAATGCAACTTTGTAAAATGTATATTCTATTTATTAAGTGTGTAAAGTTAGAATTAATACTAATTTTAAAAAGTTGTTAAGTGTTTTTAAATATAGCTATAATATACAGTAATCGCCAAAAAGTTGGCATAGTAAAAATTTTTACTTAGAGTTATTTGAAAACTTCAAGCCCTGGAGATCAGAGGTGGTTGAAAAACATTAAAATTTGATCAAACAAAAGTTGCCATTGACTTCCCTTATCTTACAAATTTTAAATTTTTTAAAAATAGTTAGGAAAAACGCATTTACTAGCCAAGATATAGAAAAACAATATCAAAAAAAGTTGTTTAAAATGCAATTCTCTATCTAAATACAACATTTTGGCTCAACATTTTGAATAAAAATCTAAAATTTTTAGAACATGTAAACTGAATAAAGAAAAATCTCATAATTTAGACAAATGTTAAAGAACATTTACAGGATTTTAATCCGCATTTTTTAAATTTGTAGAATCCTTACCGGGATTGGGAATCGAACTCTCGACTGTCGGATCAGCAGCCACTGAGCTATGGAGCCCGGCAGTTATAGGTGTTAGAGTCCTAATAAAGGAAAAATTATAAACCCCTAACACCCGCTACAGATGCAAATTATTTTGCGCATGTTGTGCTATGTGCATTAATGCTATAAACAGTCACTTTTGACACTAGAAACTGTGCAAACGTCGTGGTTTAGACACGGTTGTAGAATCATGTATTCAGTAGAAGAAGAAAGGCTAAAGATGCTAGAATAAGAGACACTGAAGGTCCGTCTTCTGAAAAGCATGTTAAACTAGTATATATACAGATTGGTGATGGATAATGTGAACATAGGCAATCACATGAGCCAGAATACAGTTTACAGGTTTTGTATGCTTTAGACAGAAATAGAATAATATGGAATTAATATCTACTACCCGCAAAATCAAGGTGTTTTGTTTTGGAAACCACTAAAGTCTAGGAGTCATATATGTCTATTTCTGTCTCACGCATACAAATTCCATAGACTGTATTCTAGCTCATTTGACTGCCTATGTTCACACTCTCCACTACTAATCTGTCATATATGTCTATTTCTGTCTCACGCATACAAATTCCATAGACTGTATTCTAGCTCATTTGACTGCCTATGTTCACACTCTCCACTACTAATCTATATATAAAATAATCAGCATCGTAAGTAATAATAAATTCGTAGTTCTCCAATAATAATGTGAATAATATACAATTAAAATCGATATTTATCATTAACAAATTATCTAAAAGATATAGAATGATTCAGAATTCGCCTAAGTACAATGTTATTCCATCATAATAATTGTGGTAATAATTACACAATCACATTTGGCACTTTACACATTATATACAAATTTTGTCCAGTTCTTTTTATTTCTTGCCTTCGTTTTGGCTTCACCACATGTTCACCCTCTGCTTTGTAATATCTCTCCAATTATGTTGCCACACGTCTTTCTAGGTCTTCCTCTTTTCATCTTCTGTATTCTAGCTCCCCATAGAATTAATATTAACTAAGTTAAATACATTAAATCAAATTACTAATAAAACAAGTGTTTAACTTTACAGGACCCACATTTTGTTGCATATAACTTACGCAATCAGCTGTTCAGAAGTCGATGCCCTGTTTTAGATTTTTGAGCACTAAGTACAGATCTGTGTAACAACGCTGGATTCAAACTACTAAGCAGAATGAGACTGAAACCAAACGTGTACGCAGAAAATAATCAATATAATAACCTAAAACAAATAACTTTCTGCCACTGCGAAAATTACTTCAAAGGTGACTGAGTTACTTTAACTTTAACAATTCTGAATGCAACACGCAAAATTATATTATCATATAAACAATTAACTGCAATATTTTAAAACAAACTGTTTAATTGACAATTTAAAAAACTCTGCGATTCATGGATAATCAAAATGGTGGCACTAACAGCTTTTCGCCAGTGTAGAGTTTCAAATTTCACAAATTAGTTCCTGAGGGGATTGACCACAAAGTTCTAACTTAACTGTGGTAGCACGATAAAGTTATAATGCAATGTAGCTTGAACCAAATATATACAAAGGTACCTGACTTAATGAGCACACGAGTAAAACACAGTATAAGCAGCTTGACAGTCCGTTCTATCACCAACCACCAGTCCACACAGCTCCAACTCAAAAATACTGCCCATGAGTGCCGAATATTAGAATATTGATAACGACAATCAGGTAGAATTCGTGATCAACAAGGAACGAGCAGCAAACCAAAAGCGAAGTCATGCTCGATGTAGGTAACTTTAAAAGGGAAACAACTATAGGCCAAGGGATGTATTGCTGCCTGACCCAATTGTAAGATGTTTTTTAACCGGTCAATCCGAAAGGTGATATCGAAGGTTTCAATCAATACAAACAAATTCGAAGCACCAACATTTGCTTTATACGCCGCTTATAGCCCGATGAAGTCGGTTATTGAGAAACTAAAGTGGCAAACAAAGCATCGTTCTTGGAATTATTTTCATAATAACCAATCTAAATCTATTCAAAAACAACCTAGTGCAGAGATTAGTCCCAACACACACTAAAATGTCCTAGGTGACATCAACTACGTTTCAAATCCTATGACACCATAAGAGAATATACTTTATTTCAAATCAAAACCGTTACAATTTCCCCAATCTCTAAAGTTTTAGATTTATTAGGCATATGCCTATCCTTTGTTCTTCTTAAAAATGCAATAAGTGTTGTGTAAGATAATCTCTGAAACTTCTTTGTGGCGTGAATCTATAATTCATATTCTTTTTTTTGTATTTCGCGAAATACCCAAAAAAGAATATGAATTAAGTGTTGTGTAATTTACAATATTGATATTATGTTTAATATTGAGTGTTGACTTCAACATCGATAAAATTGGCCATAACTTGGAAGGTTTTAGTATTTTTTTTTTAATTTAAGTTCAAAGTGTGCAGTATCAATTTTTGTGATAATAAATTATTCATAACGTTTTCAGCAATTTCTTTAATATTGTAAAAAAAATGTATAGTAAATGCAACGTAAGAAGTCCGTTGATTTTTCGTCCGTCTGCTGCTGGTACCACTTCCACCATGCCCAGGAAGCACTAATACCCGCTTACAACTCGTGGCAAGGCAATTAGCTTCCGTTGTCTTTCACTTACATATCCGTACATTCATAAATTCTTGAAATAAAAAATGGTAATGCTTTTCAAACTTGCTTAATTGACACATAATAAAGATTTGGTTTCTCACACTGGTACAAACAGAACTTTACTTTATTTAAATTTTATTTTTTAACACGTGACCTTGGAAAATGTCAAACCTTAAACCACCATAGTTCTTACATTATTTATTTTAAAGTAAAACCGATATAGTTTCTACGCTATTTATTTCGAATTTTCTCTAAAATCTCAATTTGTTTCTATACTCGAATGTAGCTGCGCCCAAAACATTTCTTAATTGTTTTCTAAACTCGCTGTCATTCGCTATAAATTTGTCACGTTGACCTAAATGACGGTTATAAAAAAAGCGAAGCGAGTCAAACCATCTGGCTTTTTTGAAAAATCAATACCTTTGCCCCCGAAGTACAACTAAAAACTTAATTAGCTATTACGCAAATTGTCCATGTAATCTTTAAATTTTTGTACGTGATAGTTGCATCACTAAAAGAGGGAATTGAAATCAATTTTTGACGAAAATTCACCTGCAGATTTATTGAGCTTTGACAAAGCCACCAGGAAACCTTTACTGGGATAACTGCTACACTACATTTTCGTTGCCGGAAAGTTGATAAGCAATATAACCTTATAATTCGTATCAGTGCCCTAGCTTATTCGGAGTTGACCCAGTTTCAGCTATGCAGGGTACACTTTAGCAATCACCTCATCTTCTCGCTTCTTATGGGTTTGTTTGTTTACAAGAATACATCGACACCTTCAATACAACTTTGCTTGTGTTGTCTGCTCTCTTAACCACTTTGTAAATTGTTCGAAAGCTAGTCCGAGGCTGTCAACCGATTCGTGCGGACTTGCTATAATGGTATTCTATGATCTGCTCGTACTTCAATAGTGTCGTGCTTCACAAACTGTTCGTGCTACTGGACCAACATATGCGCAGCCCGACACTATCGTTAATTCACACACTAATTGTTTATACTTACACATAAATATAATCTTATGCCATTCGACAGCATATAAAACCTTCTATTACGAGTGTTTGTTGTACTTTACATTTTAGAGTATAGCTCATAAATGGCGGCCTTGCTCCAACTACTTTTGTAGTGATTTTAACTTTAAAGGCTCTGTTGTCAATTGTTCCCTATTTGTAAATATACCCAGCCATATATATTATTAAAATATATTAATTTGTATTAAAACATGGTTTTGCATTAGAAATTTTACATTTAGTGGAGAATTGCATAGAAATATACAAAATTGAGACATAAGCGTATCCATTAAGTTTACATTCTTGTGTGTACGAGCAAACAATTTAAAAAATGTAGTTATATATTTTACAAATTCAAGTTTTAAAATTTCAGGAAATGTTTTTTAGAAATACACTTAAAAACGGTAACTATGGACTATAATAGTTGCTACTCTTCCAGTTCGTTTTTTTATATCCCACTATTGTAACATTTATTAACCAAAGTTCTTTAACATTAATTTAAAAATATGGTTGTTCCATCACAAAATCATCCACTGCTCTTTATGTATATAAACCGGTTTAGAACGTCTTGCGACGTCCGACGCCTATTCTCCATCTTCTTCTGTCTTCACAGTCTTCTGGTGTTAAGTTTCTATCGCTCATCTATTTATATATAGCTTTTTGCCACTCCGACTTGGGTCTACCTCTTCTCCGACGTCCAGTTGGTCGCCATTCTAAAACTGGTCTAAAACTTGTAGTCTTGTTTCAAGCAGACGCTGTACGTGGCCATACCATGTCAACTGTTTGTTGTCCATGTCAGTTACAATATTTCCTTCAACCCCATCTATTGTTTTACTGCACCGTTTCTAATGTGATTTGTTCTTGAAATACATTAAGATTTTCTCATAGCCTCCATTTTTACTGCTTCCACGTTCTCAATTATACTCCAGTTTTCAGCGCCATACAGAAGAGTGCTTCGAACAATAGTCTCATAAATATTGAATTTTCTTCTTTTTATTTCTTTACTCCAGAATATATTATATATACATACTCTTCAAGAATTATATAAAGTTTTATGGTTAACAAGAGACTGAGTGTTGCGTCTCCCTTACCCTTTTTAAAATATACCTAGTAGCAGCTCTGAAAAAATGTAAAAGAAGGGTTCATGGTATGGGTATTGAACTTAATGACAGGTGCATGTAAACCCCACAATTCGCCGACGATAAAGTTGTTAGAGCAAATGAGATAACATGCAATACATGTGCGAAAACTGATAGAAGAATACGCAGAGCTATCAGTCAATATCGAAAAACACAGTACTTATAAATAGAAAAGAAACCTAGTACATTGGATCTTGAAAACGGACAAGAAATCTGCAACTATCAGAACTACGTCTATTTGGGTGTTAAATTCGATGATAATAGTACTGATATTGATTCTAGAGAGATAGAAAAGCGAATAGTACAAGCAAAGAAAATTATTGCATGCCTCAATAGTATATTCTAAAGTACCTAAATAATACTGCTGTTTATATTATATAGAAACGTAGTAGCATTTTAGTGACTTCTAAACTAGTTCATATTTTCGCCTTTTGATTAATATTTTACATATATTGTTCCATGGCGCAAAGAAAAAATCGTTGGCGCACAAAGCGAAGACGTCATGGTCCTCCGGAAATTTGTTGTTGGTGTTGAGATTGAGTGATAACGTGTGGCTTTTTATCTGCCCAATGATGATAATAGTACTGATATTGATTCTAGAGAGATAGAAAAGCGAATAGTACAAGCAAAGAAAATTATTGCATGCCTCAATAGTATATTCTAAAGTACCTAAATAATACTGCTGTTTATATTATATAGAAACGTAGTAGTATTTTAGTGACTTCTAAACTAGTTCATATTTTCGCCTTTTGATTAATATTTTACATATATTGTTCCATGGCGCAAAGAAAAAATCGTTGGCGCACAAAGCGAAGACGTCATGGTCCTCCGGAAATTTGTTGTTGGTGTTGAGATTGAGTGATAACGTGTGGCTTTTTATCTGCCCAATAATGATTATTATCAAAATTTAACATGAAAACCAGGTTGTAAACAATTCTGTAAAAACCATTATGCAAACTGGAGACTAGGAGTCTAAGATAATCAGTTACGAAAAGAACTTGTACTTGCTGTACATGAAATGGATACAGTTGTTGTTCACGCAAAACTCTTAACACTGATTGATGTGATACACCAATTTCAACAACAATCTTTCTAGTACTTATTATGGAATCTTGCTCTATTATTTCAAGCACCTCTTCCTCTATATTTGCGGTTCATGCATATCTTTGAACTCTACGATCAGTAGTACGAACTTTGAAAACACCAGTCTTTCGAAGTTTCCCATGAAGGCTGGCAAAAGTACTCTTAGCAGTACAAAGTATCCTGATACAGACGTTAAGCTAAACAAAAGTTTCCATGTGCGCTTCCATTATCAGAAAAACACAAATATTGCACAAAAGAAAATATGCATAAGGGCAAAAAAATAACAAATTCTAAACTCATACAATACCAAATAAAATCATAAGAAGCGTTAACATATAAGTAATCTTGAAGATTTTAATGTATTTGTAGTGATGTAATTTCCACATAAGATTTTGTTTTGTTTTAAATGTAGTAATTGAGACGTTTATTTTATTCTAAGTGTTATCTTAATTCTTACTAGTTGTGAATGTAAAATTGTTTATGTGTGTACATAGTTCTATTGTAACGTCTCGCTCCTGTTTTAGCACTATATAATATTGATATAACATTAAGAGCGCTTAAACGCGGCGTTTTAACGTTACAAGCGCCTTAGGGCGCCCGGGCCCACGACGCCGCCGCTGTGCGCGACCGCAACGACGATTCGGCCGCCGCCCACCTCCACTCTAAGTTTGTGATAGAGATGAAGCAACATCAAGCTATAAAACAAGATTTCATCGGATTAATAAGGGAGAGCGAGTTTCGATTCACCGACCCGACCTGCAGTTCTCACCTGGGAGAGCTCCGCTCCAGGACCAGTTGGGCTACCGAGGTGAATCTTTTCCAGCGAAGCTCGACCGATATTCCCGACAGCGATTTTCCTAGATGGCCCAGTCGACCCGTATAAATAATTTCTTGTAATTGTTAGAGCCAGTTGGTGCTCACCTGAAACTCAGGATAAACCAGTACACGTCGTAAAGCAGTTTCCCTAAATAGAACTGAACCCTTGTCATTTTTTAACGCTGATTGGTGCTCACCCGAAGCTCGGGATAAACCAATAATACGGTTTTTCACAGTGGGCTTATACCCGAATCTATCCCCTGTTTTTGGATCAATTGACTTCTAGAAACCGCCATTCAAACGCAGGCAAAATCCCCGGAAATTTATCTCCCCGAGATCGCCATAAAAATTTACGAATTAGAAAGTCGTCGAATGCCGCAGGCGTTTTTCACTGGAAAAAAACACATAGCTTAATTCACTTTGGAATTCGCCGGGACAAACCCAGAGTTCCATAACCCCGACATGCGACATGCTATCAAACGTGACGTCGGCCCGAATTTGAGCCTAATCCGCATTCCACTGCTACCACATATCGGTATACCACAGCTGGACACGGAGGGACACTTGTACTTGCACATGCAGCAATGACTTCAAATAATTATTTGATCTCATTAATTAAACCAAAGGGGTTTCGCATTGTTTATTTTCATCTAGAACTGTCAACCAAATCTTTCTTTTGGAATCACAGGGATACCAACGCTGGTGAAATTCCCTGCCAAGTTCCAGTGTCTCTCAAACAGTCCGGACCCGGTGAACAGGCATGCTACGCGGGTTGTTGATACACCAGCCCGCGTCTTGAATACATTTATATTTTGTTCATTCTCTGGACATAATTACATGCGTATTTATTTTAGAACCTGAATTGTACATAGTTGTTAATAAATGTTATTTGAGTTAATCTGTCTTCTTTAAATCAGTCAAGTAAATAATTCAATGGAACCTGGCCTATTAGAGCTACCAAGTAAAGGGGAAAATTAAAAAGTGCTAATAAAACTGGATTAAAGCTCCTGTAGCGTTACATATTAGCAAAATGAATGCAAATAAACTCAATAGAACTAATTTGGTGTACGTTTTTTTCGCAACTGAATACACAAACGCACGTCTCTCAACCGTAATTGAGAACCCTGCAAAAACGCACGCGAGAAGTATTTTTGTAGTTCTACCCACTCTAAATGACTTGACCAGGATGAGAATCGTAAAGGAAGGTACCTGGCATGTGCAGGCTGCAGGTGGGTAAATTCGGTGGTGAATCTGCCTCAAGAGACTGCGGGGTGCTTCAAAGCTTTTCCCCAGTTGGTAGTAACAAATCGTAGGAGAGAAAGACCTTCGGAGGAGGTATTTTTGTTCAGAGTAGCTGGACGGAGCACCTAAACGGTTTACAATCATTTCTCCAGTTGTTTCTCACGAAAGCATCAGAGTCACAAGACGGAAATATACGAGTATTAAGCGGGGCAATAAGAGGCAGAAACGTAGTAAGCGGCCAGGGATAAGTTTTTTCTAAAATATTCTTGGATCATAGTTTCGCTAGATACATTTCAGCTGCTGCATATTCAACACATCAATGCTGATGGAGAATTCTCAAGATATCGAAAGATATAAAAATCCACAAACAGTGCATCTCCGAAGACATCAACCACAAAACATCAGTATCACTGATCTACTCAAGATTGCTACAAAAAATTGTTCTCTCTCCTACGTAGGCAATCTTTCAAAAATCGCGATAATTTCCCCGAGGTCCAATAGGACTAATAGTATAGGCAACCACACGCACATCAACTAAAAAGCGGATACATAATCCACGCCATACCAAGTAAATAACAATTGGAAATAACTGGCTAAAGACAACTCCTGAAGAAACTACTTAATTTTAAATTGAGCATAATTTACACGTAACAACCTGTGAAGAAATAATGTGGTCTTCACTGAAATCATAAGAATAATCACTTATTTGCGCGTAAAACATATTATATTGCACACACGTCAAAGAATATAAACAACAAAATAGATGTTTATTCGCAATCATATTGTAATGTATTTATCAATTTCATGACATGACAACAGCTAGGAACTAAATGATTACTGAAACTAGCTGGTAAATTATTATACCCGAAAAATATTACACATCTCTTTTTTTGTAGTTTGGCAGTTATTATATTTTTTTTTTTTTATTTAATACAATGCGCATCAACCTCTAGGGTTATTAGCGCTTTTTGTAGTAACAATGGCTATTTAACAAGTTGGGTATAAAATTATATGCAATACAACATTGATACGGTACAGAATTTGCGAGTACATTTTGTTGTCTTAAATTTTATTTAGGTATTTAGTCTCTTTGAGGTATGAAATAAGGTTTTTTATGTTGCACTTTTCACCTAAAATAAATGCAACGTCTCCTAAGATGTTAAACCTTTGTCTCGCGCTCCTATGTTTTGGACACTCGACAAGCACGTGTTTCACGGACATTGAGGTGTTGCACACATCGCAGAGCGGTGGTTCGCTTCGCGACATAAGGTGGCCATGCGAGAATGTGGTGTGTCCGATTCTTAATCTGGTGATTAACACTTGTTCACTTCTGTTGAGCTTGTTTTGTGACCACCGTTTAACAGATTTCTTTATTTCGCATAGTTTGGACTGGGATCGGTTCCACTTATTCTGCCATGTCGTTGTGATCTTGCATTTTAAGGATGCTATATAGTCTGATAGTACGACTCTAGTTACCTTTTGGACATCTGGATCACTAATTGCTTTTCTTGCCGCCTTGTCTGCAGCCTCGTTTCCGGCTATGCCAATGTGGGACGGAATCCATATAAACTTTACTTCTTTGCCGGCTGTTTGGATTGCGTGGAGTTTTTCCTTTATAAGATGGGTTATGGGGTTTGTGGGATAGGTTTGTTGTATACATGTTAGAGCACTGAGGGAGTCTGATAGGATTATAAAGCGTTGACTGAGGTTTTGTGTTGCATAGACCAGGGCCTGTAGTATGGCATATAATTCCCCTGAACATATGGAATAGGTGTTGGGCATGGAAAACATAATTGTTTCTGTTGGGGTAACGATTGCTATCCCAGTTCCGATTTCCGTTTTTGAAGCATCTGTGTATATTTGTGTCCAGTCAGGGAAATTGTGAAGGGTGTCATTTAGGAGTGTCTTGATTAGGTTGGGATTGATTTCTTTCTTGTTATAATGAGATAAAGTAGTGTCGCAGATTGGGGGATTTATAGTCCAAGGAGGAGGTATTTCGACAATGGAGAAGAACTTCGGTGGTAGTATTATGTTGATTTCAGACGTATATCTATTTAATCGTTCGTAGAATGGTGGGACTGTTCTTTTCTTTGTTTGGTAGATGTTGTTGTATCTTTTAGAAAAGGTGTTTTTATAAACGGGATTTTGTGTTTGCGGAGCAATCTTCGTGGCGAAGGTAAGACTTAGATATTTTCGTCTTAGGTATAAGGGGGGCTCACCGGCTTCACAGTACAGGCTTTCTATCGGACTTGTTCGGAATGCTCCAAGTGCTGTGCGTATTGCTAAGCTTTGAATTTTGTCAATTTGCCTCAAAAGTGATGTTTTGGCTGATCCATACGCTATAGAGCCGTAGTCTATTTTTGACCTTATGAGTGATTTGTATATAAGTAGGAGATGATCTGTGTCCGCTCCCCATGATTTATTCGCCAATATTTTTATTAAATTTATGCTTTTTTGACATGACGTAATTAAGTTTCTTATATGTGTTTCCCAATTTAATTTGTTGTCAAAGTACATTCCGAGAAACTTGATGTTGTCTACATATTGTAATTCTTGACCGTATAGTTTTAGTGTCGGTGGGTTGATAACTTGTTTTGGAGAGAATATGACACATTTTGTTTTTGTTGTTGAGAAGAGGAACCCGGATCCATTTGACCAGTTCTCTAGTTTGTCCAGATGTCCCTGAAGGGTGTTAATTATGGAATCTATATTGTTTCCTCTTGTGAAGAGTACAAGGTCGTCTGCAAATATTCTTGCCTTTACGGGCGGTTCAATGCATTCTAGGATATCATTAATTGCTGCTATAAACAAGGTAACACTTATGACTGATCCTTGTGGGATACCGTTTTCTTGAACCGTTCTGCTAGATAAACATCCGTTAGCTCGTACTTGGAAGTATCTGTTTTGAAGAAAGTTTTGTATAAAAGCGAGCATATTTCCTTTGATGCCCCATTTCTCTAATTGTCTTAAAATTTTATGTCGCCATGCTGTATCGTAAGCTCTGGTAATATCGCAAAATGTGGCTACAAGTTTTTGATGTATTGCAAATGATTAGTGTATTTCTGATTCTAAGTCGACTATGTTGTCGTTGGTAGACCTGTGTTTTCTAAAACCGGATTGTTCCTTGATTATAAGGTTCTTGTTTTCGAGGTACCACATTAAGCGTCGGTTTATAATTTTTTCTAACAGTTTGCACATTACACAGGTTAATGCAATTGGCCTGTAGGATTTGGCTTCTAGTGGCGAATTCTTTGGTTTCAAAATTGGTATTATGATAGCTTCCATCCATATTTTTGGGAATGTTTTGTCAGCCACATAGTGTTAAAAATATTTAAGAGAAATGTTTTCCCGCTGTCCGGTAGGTTTTGTAAAAAGCTTGCAGGTATGCCATCCGGGCCTGGGCTGGAATTTTGTAAAGTGTCGAGCTGCTCATTGAATTCCGCTTTAGTAAGTGGTAGGTTCAGGGAAGATCCTTCATCTGTGGTTACGATTGGATGTTGAAGTTCCTCCTCCTGCTTGAGTTGGAGGAAATTTTCGTTGTAGTTGCTATTACTAGAGTATCTTTCATATGTTTTGGCGAGGACGTTGGCGATTTTATAGTTATCTGTAATTAATTGTCCATTTTCCAATATTGCGTTTATTGGTTTGTATGAATTCCTGCCCGATATTCTTTTGATTTTTGTCCACACTTCGCTTGTTGAAGTAGAGGGATTTATGTTGGTAACGTATTGTTGCCAGGATTCTTTTTTACTATTTTTGATTATAAATCTCGCTTTGGCTCTCAGTTTTTTGAATGATAGCAGGTTTTCCAAAGTGGGGTGTTTTTTATGTTTGTTGAATGCCTGTTTACTTGATTTTATTGCTTCTTTGCAAGCGTTATTCCACCATGGAACTGGGTTGTGCTTGGTGATGTGTGTTGTTTTACCAATTGCATTGGTCGCAGCGTTGTTTATGATGTCCAGTAGTTGGTTTAACTTTGTGGTGATGTTGTTCTGTGGATGAATGAATTGTAGATCATGTTCAATTAATTTTTGAAATTTTACCCAGTTAGCGTTTTTTAGGTTCCATTTTTCGAGAGGGGTTGATTTATGTGTTACGCGCTTGAGGTTCGTTATCTTAATTGGGAAATGGTCGCTATCATATAGTGATGGAAGTACTTCCCATTCTAGATCTGTTGCTGATGATGGGTCGCAAAAACTAAGGTCAATAGCTGAGTGGTTTCCTGTAAAGGAGTTAAATCTTGTGTTTTGGCCGTTGTTTAAAGTATTTAGATTAAGGTTATCTATTACGTTGCTTAGAATGTTTCCTCTAGGGCTTGTGTTTATCGATCCCCATCTCATGTTATAGCTGTTGAAGTCTCCAACGATAATACGGGGGTGTGGAATTTGGTTGAATAGTGTTTCTATTTCTTGACTGGTAAAATCTCGGTTAGGTGGGATGTATATATTACATATATGTAACACTTCGGGAGCTGTTATTTTAATTGCGACTGCTTCTAGATTTGTGTTTAGGGGTAAGCTTTCTGCTATAATATCCTCTTTGACATATAAGGCAACTCCACCGCTTGCTTTGTCTTGTATACGTCGGTTTTGGAAATGGACATTAAATTTTTTAAGATTATGTACATTGTTGTCGCGAAAGTGTGTTTCTTGCAGGGCAATTATGGATGGACTTTGTTCATTTATTAGAAGTTGGAGCATTTCTAGGTGTAGGTAGTAGCCGTTTAAGTTCCACTGTAGAATAGTGTTCATTTTGTTTTGGTTTGGTTTTAGTTCTGCTTTTAGAGTAGGTCTTGAGACGAAGAATCGCTGTCAAGATCTGATATTAGTTCGAGGTGGGATATGATTTTCTTTCTTATTTTGGTACAGCGGGATTTTATAGAACGTTCTGTAAAATATGGATAAATATGTTTTAACATGTCGTTTAGTCCTTGTAAATCATTAGTATAGTTCTGTGCAATAGGAACTGGATCAGGTGAGCCGTGGGCGTTTTCTAAAAAGTCTATTACCTGTTCGTATTTCAGTATAAAAGGCGGGTTATGTGTTTGTATAAATTGTTTGGCCGGTCGGATTAGTTCTTCTGTATTTGATGGTTTTGGTTTTGGTGGTGATTGTTTTGGTTTCTTCACTTGTCTTGGGTCTGGTTTTAGGAACATATCTGAAGTTTCGGTTTGTTTTGTTTTATTGTCTGTAGGTGGGGGTGTCAAAATGTCGGATATAGTTCTTTTGGATGTCGATTGGGTGGTAGAATATTCCATTTCTTCTATCGGGTTTTCTGATAAAGAGGGTTCGGATTCGTGAGGTTGGTTATTGGTCAAGTCTGTTTGTTGGGGAAGGTCAGTGGGGCATTGAGAGGCCATGTGACCAGGTTGTTTGCATTTAAAACAGGAAAATTGGTCTTGAGACAAGAATATACGGTATGAGGTGTTGTCGTGCATTATAAGTATAGAATCTGGGATTGTAACATGGTTCAATGGGGTGATATAGACTTGCCGGCGAAAACTTAAAATATGACTGTATTCAGGGATTGATACACCAATTTTTAGAAACGTAATCGGGGATACTGTATGCAGTCCTATTTTTTGGAGTTCGTTTTCGAGTACTTTGTGAGGAATACTTGGGCACACGTTTGACAGGACTAGTCGTTCTGCCGGAGTTATAAGTCTGCGGGCTTCTACTGTTTGTCCGTTAATTGTTATTGATCCATTTTGGTTCATAAACATGTCTACTGTATCCTTGCTTGCCAGATAAACACATATTCTATTATTCGATATTCTTGAGGTAAATAGAATGTTGTGAGGTTGTATGACTGATCCAAGTGCAAAGATGTAGTCCTGTATTTTGACATTATCGTGAGCCGTAAAAATTATTGCTTGGTCTTTGGTCGGAAATTTTTGTTGGGAAAGTACTGTAGCGTACATTTGTGGTTGAGTTTGGGTGGGTACTTTTGTTGAAGACAATTGTTCGTGACGCTGGGGGCTCCTGTAGTCAGAAGCTCCCGAATTATCAGTGTTCATTTTATTTGTTTTTACGTTTACGCTTCATTAAAAATTTGTCCGGCACGGGCCGGTTGTTTCGCCAAGCGCGGCGGAGGCAGAGTTCGTTGATAACAAAGAGTTGATTAGTTCGTCTCACCGAATTTAGGGCTGGTTCCTCCGCTAAACTAGATGGTTTGGAATGTATACTTTGTTGTAAGAAGTGCACTATCACTAGCAATAGCCGCAAGCGGCGATAACACGCGTTATCCGTTGACACCTGTACTTTCGAGCAAACGGAGCGGAACACCGATCTTTACGCTAGGAAAGACAAATTTCAACCTATATATTTTTTTTTTTTTTTTTTCATGATAACAAAAATATTTGCTGCATTAGGATATTTATTATTCAGAATTCAATTGTAGTTATTTTTAAAATTAGATGATTGCGAATAAAATAGTATACAAACCTCGGCAAAAATTACATTCCTGTATCTCGAGAACTGGTTCGCCTCGAGGTTATCGCCTCTCGGTAAACTATAGTTCTCTCGGCAGAAATGGAATCCTTTCGGCCTCGGTATGTAATATACTATTAACACACATAGCAAAAAACTGATTTCAAGCTCAAAATGTACATACAGAAAATAGTTTTGCTCGAGTCATCAAACAAAGAAATATTGCCACAATTGAAGCATGGAACTCTTCGCCTTGAGAAGGTGTTGAACACCACGATTGCCAAAGTTGACTACTGGATTTTAGTTACCGGTAAGATATGTCAGGATTCAACTCAGAACAGCTTCTCTAGAAGCAAAGACGCTACCTTAACACCACAAGCCAACAATCATTTTTAAACAGCTATAGCCATTGTGTAGTTTTAAATACACAGAAAATGTAAAAAAAATAAGAATAATAAGTAATTAAAACGTTTTCTTCTAAATATTACTATATTTACCATCAACACAAGTTAGAAATACGAGTACTTATGTTTAAGAATATTTACGAATGTGTTCCAGGATGCACGTATCGTAGCGCTGCTTATAACCCTCTGGTATAGTACCACTGCATCCCATTGGGCCCAATGCGTGAATTGCTAAGAAATCGCGGCAGTTGATCTTCCCATCACCATTACAGTCCTATAAACTTCCATAGATTAATAAACAATAAATTACTTTAATGGTTACCCCTACATAGCTAAAACACAATATATCCTGTTTCACGAAGACACTGCGCTTCTAAGAAAACAATAAACTAACAGCAAGTGAAAATATAAAGAGAAAATATGCATCAAACTTATCTTGTTTTCTAGTTAATAATGTAATTTGTTGAAATCTTACACAATTCGTTAAAACTCCTTAAAAACGCAAATATTTAACAACCACTAAGTAGATATTTCGACAGCTAAGCTATCATTTTTCATAGCCTTGGAGATAAACTAACACGACAAAGTCGGCCATTCTAACGCTATTTATACTGTCTGACCGGGAGGACGTGTTCTAAGCGACCAATCAGCTGTCAACTTCAATAGAGCGTAAATATCAGAATGGGGAATGACTCCTTCATCTTTGTTCAAACGTTTATTATCTTGAATCTTAAAAATTCTCAAACTTAAAAAAATAGCTGCTTTATTGAAGTTAACGCCTTTACAACTTTTTCGTAAAAATGTTGGGCAATACTAAATTTTTCGAATCTAAAATGAGCTATATGTTCTTTAAACCTAATACAAAATTTACAACGTGTTTGCCCAATATATTTAAAATCATAGTAGGAATATTTAATTTCGTAAATTACAGATTTCTCTAACGTGTTAAGTTTATCTTTTGGATTCCCCAATAAATTTCGAATATTGTTGTTTGAGCTATAAACAACTTTGTAGCCTGAATCTTAGCAAATTTTCTCCAAGCCCTTTGTAGCCGGGTAAAACGGAATTTTGATGTACTTTTCGTTGGGGCCTTGACTTTTAAGATTAACCAGAGTTGTCGAACTTTGGACGTGCAATTTTGTTTTTTGTTTGCTAATCAAATTATCGATAATTTTAGAAGTAAAACCGTGATACACAGAGATGTTTTTATGGTCTGAAGTTAGGTGTTATACCGATCTTTGTTTAAAGAAAAAATTAGACGTCTATGTAGAAGAAGTTTAAAGCAGCCTTTTGATGATGAAAACAATGATTTCAATCCGATAAGATAAATCTGTTTAGATTGCTTTTTTCTGTAAACATCGAATTCCAAGTTATTTGTATCTCTTGTTACTAAGGTATCCAGAAATGTTAGTTGTCCTTCGTTTTCCATTTCATATGTGAATTTTATGCTAGGAAATTTAGAATTTAACTGATTCAAGGAATTATCAATACTACATTTAGATTTTTAAACATTTTGTATGGTTACGGGTTTTTAACGAATTGAGTCAGATTCAAACCACCGCACACTGGGACATTTGGCCTTTCTCGCTGGCCAAAAGGCAAAAATTATAGTTGGAATTTCGATGTTTTTCCAATGCATTCTGGTAGAGCGGGCTCTGACACGTTAAGATCACTAAGGGATAAGTGAAAATATTATATACCTGCTTCCCTGGGCAGTCAAAAGTTGCCTCTCTTGAGAACACGCGTGCGAAGCTTCGTTGCCGAGTTTTACAGTGCTTCAGAAAAGTAATAATATTACAACCATGTGTCCGTTTTCAGTTTTTCAAAATGGAAAATGTTAATGAAGGTCTGTAGAATAATTGTATGTACTTCCATTTCCGAAAGTATGTTTTTCTTATTTGTTGAAAGTTATGCTAAATGTGGGTCTAATTTTGAAATTTTTGCGCTTTTTCCACTATGGACTAATGGAGTTATATTTTTTTCTCCACATACTAGTATGTCCAAGCTGATATTCACAGGAAATGTTTATTAAACTACATATCAATGGAATATTGTAAAATTAGCTGCCCGAAATTGCCCCTACGGAAATAATATCGTTTTTTTAGAATGCCGATTTCAAGAAGATTGAAACAACAGCTCAGACAATGTCTGACGTTTTTCGTCGGCTTCTTGCATCCTCGGATCCACTCATAACAAGTTCACAAAAATTAAAGGTAAAAGATAGTACACCATTGCCTTCTGATGTAATGGAACTTCTGCTACCAATAGCAGAAGTTAATGTTTCAAGAACTATTTTCCCACTTTCAGAAATCGATGCATCTGTGTCCGTTATAATTTTAATTGATGTAATGTATTGTATGTAATTGTTCATTAATGGCAAATGTTATTACCAGTATCCTAATAAACATTGAAATTTTCTACGAAATTGTTCTTCATTTTGCCATTTCCAATTTGATCATTCTAATATCAAATTCGTAATCAGCAACCCCGAAAACCTAATAGTGCAATTTTTCAGAGCGATAAACTAATTATTTTTCAAAAATGTCCGCCATTTTAAATTTTAAACCCCCTAAAACACCACCCCTTTAATGCTCGGACTTTTTAAAATATTTTTGGCGTATTCGCAGGAACAATTTTATCATATTCACAACGATTTAGAACTTTAAAACGAATTTTTTTCAACCCGTAAAAAACCACCTCTTTAATGCTTGAAATTTTTTAAATATTTTTGGCATATTTGCAGAAACAATTTTATCGTATTCACAACGTTTAAAAATTTTAAAACGAGTTTTTTTCAACCTTCCAAGAAAACACCCCTTTAATGCTTGGAATTTTTTAATTATTTTTTCTGCTTTTTAACGATTATTTCAAGATCATTCAGTAATTTGTAGACTTTTGTCTGGCTAGAATTGCATCTATGCACCGGTTCCAGAAGTGTTTTATGTGAAAATATTCATTAAACAAGCTTATTAAAGTTTTTGAAAGTTTTTACCTGTTGGTGTCTCTTCATATACCCTTGTACGCTGAATCTGGAACAGTAGAAGTTGGAAGCGCATTTCACAAAAGTGTTTTCATCTCTTATATCCATTTTGTTAAATGTCGGTGTCCCACTGAGTATCCAATAGTCTCTGGTGATTCGATAAGGTCCACATGCATCCCCATGGCACATTGTCTGAGTATCACAACCAGAGACCGCATTGCAAAGACAATCAAGGCATATAACACTGACGGGCAGATCTACAGGATCGCAGTATATATCTGAAATAAAAATTTAATAAAATTACTACTAGCAATTAGTTAATGGTTTACTAGGAAACATAATGTCCAGTCAAACATGTAAAAATTCGCATTTAATTTTCGATTTTCGAGAATCACTTAGCATTTTGTCTAGTTTAATAAGAAAAAATAATCTATTTTAGTTTTAAATATAATTCTAACTTTATAAGATTTCTTTGCAAATATTCTAATTATTGGTCTTCCAGTTGATTTCTGCTTATTTTAAATCATTGTAATGAATTAAGGTTTCATTCCTTTGACCATGACTGTGTGTTTTTATACAGTTCTATCTTTTTCAATAGTCAACGCATCTTGTTCAACAATGAGAAATGTTCTGTTTATTGTAGAAAGTATCATACTCTCAAAAATACACATCTTATGTGCTACACTTTAACCAGGTACTTCTATATAATTAAGGGCTCTAAGCTTGAGCCACTTTACAAATGCGAAAGGCTACTCAGAATCACAAATGGAGTGAAAGGGGTGTAGCCATTTTTTATTAATGAATTTATTGCTGTGTGCTGTGCAGAATGCCAGCGTATTTCGATCGAGTCCTTTCGGGGCTCCTCGAATTTCATCTTTGTATATAGTGTGATCATTTGACTTTGTTCTCGTACGTTGCACCTTACATTGTTCTTATACCTTCGATGAGTTTCCTTTAAGACCTCATAGAATTTTAACTTGGTTTAGTAATGTTATACATTTTTAAACTTCAACGATCTATTCAGTTTGTATATTTAACGTGTTAATGCTATATGCATACATTTGACAGTTATATGTTAGATTTTATGTTTATTGGATGCAGCAGGCATACTAAACGGTATTAAAGTACCATGTTATTGCTTATTATGCATGTGACTATTATTATGTATACTTCGCTATTGCAAACGGAGTTACAGCCTGGTTGAGATATTTATTGCATTTGCAGCTTATTTTGATTTTGTTTAATCTATGAGTTTATGTGTTCTCGTTTCAATCTGAGCATGTTTGTAATATAAAGACCTATTGGCCCTCTTGTGTTGATTGATAAAGTTAAGTTTTTGTAAAGAACCGCGCTCCGTCTGTATTAAATTTGGTATCACATTGTAAAACTGCATTTCTCTGTAGATAAAGAAATAGTATTTTTCTAAACTTGTCACAGTTATGAGAAATATAGAAGCCAATTTATATACGTGCTTACTATTAATTTTAGAATCCACCTAAATAACTTTAATTAAAGAATGGTGTTTGCTGTAATATTGGTATATTCTGTTAAAGTGGAAAATAATCATATTTAACAGTGTAAAAACTTTAAAAACCCATTAATCGGAATATAAGTATTTTTGGACCTTATCAAACAGCGCCGTTTTATGGGTTAGAGGTTATCAACTGTTATAAATTGCTAATTAATTAAAAATATGGATTTCCCACAAAACTCCTAGTTTTCGAGTTTTATCTAATTTGCAAAAAGCGTAAACAAATAGTTTTTAGAAGTTCGGTATTTAAATGGAGCGGGGGAAAATTATGACATTGCTTTAAAGTTTTGTTCCGTCTTCTTAATATAAATTAAATATTAAACTTTTGCACCTTCCGTTCGTAAAATACAAAAAAAGTAGCAACTGCCTTTCTTTAAGTTATAAGTTTGAATTGGTGTATTCATGATAATAAGAAATACAAGAATGGTTACTGTTTAAAACAAGAACTTATTTATGACCAGTAATTTGTTTATGTTTATTACTATTAACATAAGTTGGTCCAAAGAATAAAATAAAATCATTGCATAAGCATTGCTTAATTAATGTAGTTCTCTAGTAAACTACTAATTAAATCAAAGAGAAAAAATGATAAAGTACCTCCAGGAAACTATTAAAAGACTGACTGATAGAACTAGATTGATTATAACTTACCTTGTATGAAAATGAGTTTACATGTTTTAATCTAGCTCATTTTTAATGATTGTTTATTCAGTGTAGATTTATTTAAAGAATACTATTTATAAAACATATTTACTTACCGGTTAAATAAAAGGAGCAGAGTACAATGAAACAAATCGCCAAATATTTACTCATGTTTGCTGAACGGTTTTGGTACAACTCATTATTGTATTACAGAAAAACAACTGAAACGAGCAACAAGGTGCTTTGTCGTTGCCACGATATCAGGAAATTTAATATTTCCTAAAGATGATAAGCCGTACAGAATACGAGAGCTATTCAGTATATTACATACCTCAACCAGAAAAAATCTGGTAAAGGACGAAATATTATTTTAATATATTCACGTTTGGCTCTACATTTGTTTACCTAAATCCTAATTAAAATGTCCCTTTTGAATACAAATCTTTGTTATGACTATTAAACCTCTCAGCAACAGCATTTTCCTGTATAGCCATTTTTTAAAACTTTCTGCCGTTCAGCGAAACTTTATCAAACGCTGGAAAGGGAAGTGCAAACTCGCCAAGAGCAATATATCGACTATAAACTGTGTGAAATTTTCCTAAAATTAAATGCATTTGTGCTTCTTTCGACCATGCATTTCCGAACGATCCTTTACCTCTCTGCAAAAATATCTGCACTAGATATTTACCGATTCTGATGTACTTTCTGCATTGACTTTTGTTTATTTTCTGAATACGAGTGGTAAGCCCAATTTTTATCTCCTGGTAGTGTTTTTAAAAATGCTTTTTTAAAGTTTCTTCCATTTGTTAGGATATTTTAAATTATAAAATACCGCGAAATATTTGCACCCATGATAATAGAAAGGGTATGATGAACGACACCGCCCAATCTTTCCCACTGCTCGGCACAGCGGGCGTTCTCAACCGGTTCTCGCAATGAACGTTTATTGTTTCATAAATTTGGAAGATGAAATTCGGCGGTCAAAGAGAAGTAGCCGACGGCAACAAAGTTGGTGGAATTTTTCGTATATGCACGACAATACATGCTCTACCCTTCTACGTGTGTTAGGTCAAATTCCCGCATCTCTGTCGTCCCGGCGAACACCTCCGTGGACCATTCGTGCCCCAGGTCTGAAGAAATTGCCCCCACCCCATCAGGTGTGCCTTCAGAAAGCTGGAACTGGAGCCCTCTGAACTTCGAAACTCCAAGCTGCAGGCTCGCGTTGCCTTCAAATCGGTACTGTTGACACATGAAGGTAAATATTATCTGTCTCTTTTGGATGCCTTTTGTAAAGCTTATAGTTCATGCCGTTTATACCTTACTTTCTAGTAGCTAGAGCGTACCTACTTTCGTAATTAGAAGTAAATCGGATATTATCAGTACACAGCGACCGGCATAAATTCGAACGAACGCATATTAAAAACATGTTTATTATTGATTTATCAGAAAGTGTGATTCTTGATAAAAAATCGCTACATTTTCTCAAACTCAAAATGCACTTGCCAAAATGTAAGTACCTATCTCTGTTCGTATATGGGAAAGATTCGAAAATATAAAAATGTTTCAAGAGTAAATTATCCTTATTCTTCAAAAGACACACACATGCTATTTGAAAAAGTTTTTTAGAGTTGAAGGAGCGTGTTAAATATGAAGCCAGAGCCACTCATTCCAAAAAAAACCAATTTACTGGTTTTTCCTTTTTTTTTCGTGCAACGCAAAATTAGATACTTAAAAGTTCACTTCTTATCAGATGCAGATTGCATCTTCTAGGCGAACCAACGCCATACTTTCTCCCAATGCTCCCTGTTTAGAATAAAATCGTAACACGCTCATAATTTTTTTCCTTAAATTCAGCTTCGTTTGGTTGCTTTCCCGTTTTCTGATGCAAACGCTATATTTATAATTACATGCACAGCGACGCCTATAATTGACCTAACGGCTGTTGGCTGAGTGCGAAATAAAAAACAAATATAAATATATATATATCTTTTGGTCCGTATCTTAATAGTTATTTTAAGATACAGCTTGCTGAAATTATTGGAAAACTTGCTGCGTGATTCGTATCGTCGAACTTCTTGTTGCGTTAGATCGCGGCTTACCAGATGTAATCAGCACATA
Source organism: Agriotes lineatus (assembly GCA_940337035.1). Lineage (NCBI taxonomy): Eukaryota > Metazoa > Arthropoda > Insecta > Coleoptera > Elateridae > Agriotes > Agriotes lineatus. The sequence continues at coordinate 11,025,435 of OW679198.1, read as the reverse complement.
CGTGTGTGCGAAGTGTAGGGCTGGGCGATATATCGATATATCGAATATCGATATTTATCGAATATCAATATATCGATATTCATCGAATATCGATATATCGAATATCCGTATGTATCGAATATGGAAATATCTGATATCGATATTTATTGAATATGGTTATTTATCTCTATCCCCATAATTATTGATATCGCCATAATTATCGATATCTCCATATTATCGATAAATACATATATATCGAGATTTATGGAATAGCTGTCAAATTAGTAGTTTCCACCTGTCTAATCCAACTGTTGTCAGAAACTGATCACCATGTAAATGTTCAGATTGATTTACGATAACTTTTTGTATGTATACCGTATACCTTGTATCTGCGCATGTACAACATTCGCTTAATTTGAAGTGCCATAAATTCAATTTGTTTTAATAATCCCAATAATAATACTTGATGATCTAAAATGATCTACTATGTTATTTTACATATTGACCTATTGTAACCACGCAGAACAAGATTTTACATTCATAAATTGTTTTTTCAGAAATCGATATGAATATGGGTGCACTAAAAACGACGTCGTTTCTGTTAACTACTAGGTAATCTTTAAAACATTCGAGTGCTGTATAACCATTTTCGAACCTAATTTTTTGCGTTACCACTATTCATCTAAACTGAATTTGGCTATTCAGAAACTAAAGTTATAATTACGCATTGATTGTGGTGTACAGTTGTACATACATACACATCTCATGTTACAGTAAAATAAATACCTAATATTTGTTAATCCTTTACTTTTGTAACACATATAATTAACAAGATAGAAATATACTTTAATTATTCACATTTTTAACACATATTTTAATAAGTACAATTTATTTTCTTAAAATAATGCAATACAATATAATAACATTGATAACGATATAAAGTATATTCGTACTCCGTAAGTCTGTACTCAGAATTTAACACGTATTGCATTTTGCAACTTTTAAATAAAGACCTCTTGTAAAGACCCTAAATTTAAAAATATTGTGCAAGTCTGCAGATTTAATTTGCGTGCATAAATCCTTTTCGGGTGTTTTTTTGTTTATGCTACATATTCTTCACATCGGGGAATTCTACATAATATTTGACAGTCAGCACTCAGCAGTAGGGCTGGGCGATATATCGATAAATATCGATATTATTTCCATATCGATATATCGATATACCGATATATTGATAAATGTCGATATATCGATAAATATCGATATAATTCTGTAAATTTTAATATCGCCCACCCTTAGCGAAGTGGTACTTTGTTCCGTCAATATAAGCCTTGGTGTGCCAATTTTAGGGATATTACAACTAGTGTCGTATATCCTGTTCCCCAAATTGCAGTCTATACATTTTAAATTCCGAATACCGTCTCACTTTTAAGTTCAGTGGAATTTCACATCGACCGATGGTAGAATATATTCAAAAGAATATGCTGTATCTTTGTTATATATGAGATATTGTATGGCAGGAAATTAAAGCAGTTAATCTATCCTATGGGCTCAGTGGAAAAAGTCCGAAAAACATATCATAGTCTTGGCTTTCACCATAAGGTAACCAGAGTTGTACCCCAGGGACCACCGTATCCAATTCTGCTATTCGCACTGATTTACACTTAAATGTGTTTTTTTGTCTTAGGCAACTAGGACAACTCATACATATTATAGTCAATGCTGTCTGAGTAACATGTGTGTTACTCACGGCTTGCAACTAAACATTTTACCGGTGATCTTCATGGCAGCCAAGGTGTTTAGACCTGATCGGCAATAAACAACGGCGTCTTTATAATTGAATTGAAGTATGGATGATAATGGACACCCTTGTTTTACTCCAGGATTAATAGTTGTCATTTTACTATTAGTTGTTTTTGTGGTTGTTGTTGGTATATCGATCCCAATTTTGTTACCGTCGTAAACTTTGAACAAGTTCTTCGAAATATTAAGGAGTGACATTCTTTATCATAATGCCTCGGAGTTTATCCCTGTTTACTCTGTCAAGCGCACATTTATAATCTATAACGAAGGTACATGTGGGAGGTTCAATTCTTAACGCTTTTCGAATATACAGTTACAGCAACATATGTTTTTTTCTAAAACCATGTTGTGACCTTAGCCCAGCATATATATGTATTTTTCACATTACATAATGTAGTTAAATGGGCCATGGCTAATTTCCGTCACAATCTGCGGTTACATCGCCCTAACCCTCGAACAGAAGGTAAGAAGACGTCCACCAGCGGTGCGCAGAGTCTCGTTCAAGTACGCACAACGCCGCTCCCACTTAATTGTACTTGGCACAACTACAACGATAAGGTGGACCAACAAGTTTAAAAACAACTTCCGCATTCCAATCATTTGAGTCTCTAGACTTCCCTTTTCTTAATACTTTTCTGACTTAGCTTTGACCTGTGACGGGAACCTATCTCGTAGAGTATCCCCCTTAACCTGAACCTGACCCGACAACATTATTAGTCGCCACCCTGCTAGCTCACCAAAGGCAGGTCTCACTTCGTCGGCCGGAGCACTGAAGAGCGAAAGCAATCTTCCAGCGACTCCTGCAAAACCAAGTGGTGGAAAGGCGGCTTCAGGGGAACAGGTCCTGTTTAAGTTATTCCTGGAGGCCCCGCTGCCTGTTGAGCTTAACACCCTAACTACACACGTCTCCAACACCGTAAAACTAGTTATTCCATGAAATGTGAATCGCTATTTTCGGCGACATTAATAGCGCTTGTTTCAGAATGATCGTTGCTAGTTCAAGTAGCGTACTATATAAATAGTGCCTTAGTTCAAGTACGCCGGGATATTATATGTATTCCAGATTTCTGGATTTGTTTCTCGTTGCAATATTTGTTTATGTGTTGCATATGTATATCCTATTCGTAGCTTGGTTATCAGTTATCACTATCTGTGTTCTTCTGTCTGGGTGGATTAGTTAGAAGGTGGGAGTGGTACGTTTGATTCGGGTACCACTATGGCTCCTTTTGCCGCTAGATCAGCCTTCTCATTCCTATTTATCCCGACATGTGATGAAATTCAGCTGAATACTAAAGTTTTATTTGTATTGACCAGTTGGTGTATGTGTTCTTGAATATTTTGGATAGTCGGGTTTGGTGAGTTTATCTATATCCTGCACAGAGTGGGTAACACTAAAAGAATCTGTGCAGATGGAAAAGTTTGGTTCGTAGTAATTTTCTATTGTTATATGTTGTATAGATTTTAGAATACTATAAGCTTCGACCCAGAAGTTATTTATCTCTTCAGGTTGTAACGTTAGCAACTAAAGGAAATTCATTTAATGCATAAATAATGAGCTTGAAATATGTACGTCGCTAATAGGGTACAATTAGTGCTTGATATTCAGCGCATTTCCACTCAGCCTCCCTCCCAGAAATTGGCCCAAATATTGAGGCTGTCTGTAAAAAACCGTTTGATCTGCTGAAGGCAGTTCAATCTAGCGACCCCTTCAGATGTTCTAACTGAAAGAGTCACCAGCTCCTAGGCCTTTTTGAGGCTTAGCGGAAGCCGTCCATAACCGTAAGATACACTTGAGTCCATAGACTCACCTGGAAATCCTTCTCTAGCTACCACAATCTTCCTGAATTCGCTCTTGTGGTCGCTGGGTTCGGTATCAAACAGAAAGGTTGAGACCCACCCTTAACGTGTTTGTTTGGTCGCCGGTATCCGGTATCAGTAAACACGTCCTTGAAACCGATTTACGCCGTATTTTTGATCGCCGGCTTCGGTATCAAGATATGACGCTCAAATCCGCCATTCAAACCTACCCTATATCGTCTTTGGGGTCAGGACTCAAACATTCCGCCACCAGAGACGACAACAAATTCGTCATCAGGGAGGTTATAACAAACGAGCAATATACAACCCCAGAGGCATTACCTAGAAAATTCTTGGCCAGAAGCAAGTAAGGGAACAACTCACCTGCCAGAGGGCTCTTTCCTCGACACCGAGGACCCCCCAAGGTGGAGATCATAGTTTTTGTGCGAAATGTAAACATAGCCATTGTCAAATCTGTCGCTTTTAATCATTTAGTAGCAATAGCGACGGCAAAAAGCAGCGAATTTCCACTAGCATCCCATCGGTATACCGATCTGTGCCAAACCTGGTCCGTGTATAGTGGATTGAAGATCTCCCAGGGCCAGCTTGACATCCTCCCATATACTTTTTTATGTATCATTTTAACATTGTAGATACGTTACTAAATTAACTCTAGTTTAACAGCTGACTTGCAATTTTTAGACCAATAGAAACTTTATATCTAATGTGTTCTCTGTCTAAAATGTTGAGTATGAGTCAGACCTTGGCGTTTAAACAACCAATGACAAAATTAACTAAATGGCCAAAGTAATTGTGTAAAAATTAACCAGGAAAAGGCAATACGTTACTTTTTTGAGTCATTACAGGATAAGTGGAATTTTGGGATAAGTTTTTCCATTGCAATCGCTACTTCTGTCGCATTCTCCGTTTTTAACCCATCGGTATAAATAAATTTATGGTGTTGGAATTAATGTTGCATTTTTTCAGATGTATTCGGATATGATTCAAAAAGCGCCAGAGCGCTTACCAAACCTTAAAAATACGTGTGATTTTAAATTACGTTTCATGGTCAGTCACCAGTTGAAATTCTCGAAAATACACGTGCCTTCGAGCTTAGAAAGCCAGGTGGACCGCTAGAAGCTTTTTTAAGCGATGAGAGCGGCGAAGCTCATAAGGATACAAAGAGACGGCTATACGCGGTATCACAGACAAATAAGCGAAGGGGAATAGACGGACGCCGAATGTGTATGGTTTTCGACGAAACTTCGTACCCAGCGCTTGTACAGTCAAAACCTGTATTGTTCAAGCGTCGCCTCAGGCGCCTCCATACGCTCGAGGCGGTCCAAGTTGAGCGAGCCCCAATTTGTGCAAGCTTCTATCTCATCCCTGTTGCAGTGCCGTACGTTAGATGCTGCATTTGAAGGCAGGCATACGTTTTTCGAAGACTGCGAACCTAGGTCCCCGAGGCGTCGTAGTTTCTTTGTGAGCCATTCTTTCGGATCGTGGCCCGAATATAAAATACGCCTAGCTTCAGCTTATTGCAACGCAAGTTTTTTTTCTCGCTTGAACGGATTCAAACAACGGCCTTTAAGTTTGGATAAGCCAGAGGTTTCGTGTATTGTAAACTGCTTAAGGAGAAGAGCTGCACCGCGTCCGTTTGCATCTGTTTAGCTCCAAGCCACCCACACACCTGTAATTTAAAATCTACTACGTCCGTCGAGGCTGATTACGAAACATCACTCTCCTGCCCCCCCCCCTTGTTGCAACCGCATTAAAATCAACTTTTTCAGCTTAATCTACCTGTCCTATATATTTTACCGTGCTTCACCGAGTTGAGAGTGCATCGAACAATTTACTGCGGCGTTTTCAGGAATGCAAATCAATTACGAAGCTTTTGCTCATCATTAGCGGAAATTGTTCACCATTTCGAAGACAAACACTGCATCTGCAAAATCAAATCAACAGGCAGACCTACTGTTTTAACCGAAAAAAAGGGTAGCTGACATTAATAAATCGAATGCAACTAAACCCGCACAAATCAGTTTCCACATTGGCTGCCCAAAGTGTTATGTGAATAATAGGCATATATTTCTTTATACTTTAGTATTTCCGTTGGATCATGTCATAAGACTTTAAGATAACAGTGGAAAATTTAGATGAAGATAATGTGTTGGATGTAACATTTATGCCTGACGACGCGTGGTTCCATTTGTCAAGTTGTGTGAACAGCAGGGTAGTCCCTTAAACAGCATTTAGAGTAGAATAGACAAATTACTTATCTTCAGTAAAATGTACTTTTTTTCCTAAAACTAACTTTGAAAATTGAATTGATGTGATTGAAATTGGAATTTCCACTTTACATAAAGACATTCGAATAAATTTGGTATCAATAAAATGTTTATAATAAAAAATGTATAAGATTATTCCGATTTACTTTAGTTTATTCCTTGCGAGGTGAAATTTTATGATTTTGAAAAATTAAGACTGTTTTCATAAGAGCTAGGTTGAATGTTATTTATTTTCACTTAATGAGAAATTAATAAATGGTGACATAATAAAATGTTTACCCCCAGTACCCACTCGGACGCCACTGCTACGAAAACTAAAGGAGAATGGTTTTCATATTATACAGTAATACCAATTCCTGTTGAATGGGTTGCCTACATACGTCCTTAATCAGCGTTCGGTCATTTCTGAAAGCACTGTATTTACTACGTAATATAATTCGTCGTGCAATAGCTTTGATTCTTTTAAGCTATATGAAATGTTCTTGCATCATATCTCTTCTGTAGGAATATAGTGCTCTTTTTTCCTTCATCGCTTCTAGGTATTCTGGGTTCTACCAAAATACTCTCTTCTTATTGTTATAATTCGTTATTGGTATACAACTTGGGTTTGCTGAAATTGTAATGCCTTTTTTAATTCTTCTATTATTGCGTCGATGTTACTTACAGACGGTTATTTGGTTTCAATTCAGCTTGCAAAAAGATTATAAACAGGGTTTTTTAGGCTCCATTAGGGATATTTTTGTAGTACATTATTGTTTAGATATATTAGTATGGTTGAGAAAATGATACGTATGGGGAAATGGTCACTTCCATGTAGGTAGGGTGCTGCGTTCCACGATAATTACGGAGTAATTTTTTAATAAGAAATTGTTAAATCTATATTGGAATCATCATTGAGAAGAATCACGTTTGTTTTAATTAAATGCTAAAGTAACTCGACTGCCAGGGCCTTTGACACTAATTTTAGACAATACGTACATACCATTATGGTATTACGTTGTTACAATATGACAACATTTATAATAATTATAAAAAAACAGTTCTTTTCAAATACAGTTTGTTGGTTCATTAGGGCGATAGCATTAATTAATACATCGCACAGATTATGTCCTACCTCACATAGGTTACGGTGATTTTCGAATTTCTAGCATTTGCATATTATGTGTTTTATCGTTATGTGTTCATTGCGAGTGGTGCACACTGGTGGGGGGTTTTTTAACTGCGTTCGGAAAGATACCTCTGATAGCTCTGTTTTCTCGAAATCATTCGCAGAAAGAGATCGATAATAACCATCGGCGAGGGTGGAAGTGAGATGAATGAACGATTTCGAGGAAACAGAGCTGTCAGAGGTATCTTTCCGAACGCAGTATTTGTTGCATTAGATGGATGTGGGTAATTTTACTATGGCCTATTCTTATCCTGCTTATTTTTACTTCCTCTTGTCTAGTCAGCTGCACTGGTGGTTTCCATTCCGTGGCATCATGTTTTATTTCGCTTAATTTGTTTTCTCTAGTATTGAACCACTGCTGATTCCATTTTTCGAAAATTCACTTCTTGTTATAAATTTTAATGTCATATGTCGGAATAGTATTGTTTTGCATTGTGGTCTTGGTTGCAGCTTGTCTTGCTAATTGGTCCAGTTCTTCATTACCTCGGATACCAATGTGCGATGGTATCCATATGACAGTAATTAATTTTTGATGGAGTATATACAAGAGGTCCCAAACCGTACCGGCAATATTTCATAATTTAAGTGACTAAAATTTTAGTCCAACGGATTTTCTTAAATACTTTTTTTTAATACACTTGCATTATTTTATTTACAAGAAATATTCTTATTTGATACAAAGGTAGATATCGCACTTGATACACATAAAATAGATTTTTTATCCACGTCCTGGTTTCCTGCACCTTTGCCTCACCCGATCTTCGTTAGGCCAGTGTCCTACGTGGACTCTTCTTATGCCCAATTCTGGAATCGGTTTCGTGTGGCCTTTCCTTTTTTTCCCTCATAATCTTGACCAATTGAATTCACTGCTGGGCGACCTCTCTTTTTTCTATTCATAGACGATTTGTCTAAAAGGCACAAATGATATGCAAGTTCGCTTTTGAATTGTAGTAGATCAGGTATCTTTATTTCTGCCAATCCTTGTGCAATCATATCATTCTTGTACCTGATCCATGCATTGACTAAAGCCATATCGATAAAGTGAGAAAAAGGTGCCACTTCTTGAAACGAATCCGAATTCTGTAGTAAGCTATGAGCCCGTCTTACAGATCAACTCCCCCCATAAGTGTTTCACTATGTTGGGTCTGGATACGTCAATTTTACCTTCATCCTTTTTTGAGAATTGTTTGACAGTGTCTGTAGGTTCAGCTCCACAAAAAGTGCTTGCTAGTGTGACAGACTTATTGTCAAACCATCTGAAAACTCTTGTAGTGTGACTAGCATAAATATTATTAATCATTCTGTATATAGAATATTAATATTATAATTGCTTAGTAATAGGTTGTGTAATGAGTTGTTTGAAAGGCTGTGTTTCCGCGGAATGTGAGGAATGTGTTGACTGGTAATGATTGTGAAATGTATGTCGATTGTGTGAATGCATTAGTTATTTAAGGATAGATTAACTTTGTACTTCGAACATGTAACATCTATATTATATATAAACGGGGCTGCGCGCGCTATTGCGCGGTCTATTTCTATTCAATTTACCACCATTTTTAGGCTTATTACGTTGGGCCATTCCAAGGGGGTTCACTGGGCTCCGCCCCTCTCCAAGGGGCCCTAGGTGGTCCGTCCCTCTCCAAGGGGGCCCTCGGGGCTCCAGGGGTTTCGCCCCTCTCTAAGGAGGCCTTCGGGGTTTCGAGGACTCCGCCCCTCTCCAAAGAGGCCCTTGGGACTCCGCTTCTCTTCAAGGGGACCCTCGGGGCTTCGCCCTTCTCCAAGGGGGCCCTTGGCGCTCGGCACCTCTCCAAGGGGGCCCCGGGACTTCGCCCTTCTCCAAGGAAGCCATCGGGGCTCCGCCCCTCTCCAAGGGGCCGTTGGGACTCCGCTTCTCTTCAAGGGGGCCCTCGGGACTTCGCCCCTCTCCAAGGGGGCCCTTGGGACTCCGCCCCTCTCCAAGGGGGCCCTTGGGACTCCGCCCCTCTCCAAGGGGGCCTTTGGGACTCCGCCCCTCTCCAAGGGGGCCCTCGGAACTCGGCCCCTCTCCAAGAGGGCTCTCGGGCCTTCGCCCTTCTCCAAGGGGGCCCTTAGCGCTCGGCACCTCTCCAAGGGGGCCCCGGGACTTCGCCCTTCTCCAAGGGAGCCATCGGGGCTCCGCCCCTCTCCAAGGGGCCTTTGGGACTCCGCTTCTCTTCAAGGGGGCCTTCGGGACTTCGCCCCTCTCCAAGAAGGCCCTCGGGACTTCGCCCCTCTCCAAGGGGGCCCTTGGGACTCCGCCCCTATCCAAGGGGGCCCTTGGCGCTCGGCACCTCTCCAAGGGGGCCCCCGGGACTTCGCCCTTTTCCAAGGGAGCCATCGGGGCTCCGTTCCTCTCCAAGGGGCCCTGGGGGCTCCGCCCCGGTCGCGAAATCGAGGCGACGGTGAAATGCATGTAAACGCAAATGGGGGACATCACGTCTGCAATTGTCGTGACACACACGTTTGGATCGTTCTCCTTTATTTATATGATTAAATGTCTAAAATTCAACGATGGTTTTTGGTTGTAATCTCGATTTAATGAAATCGAATCTAAAGTGATTGCAATCACAGCACATGGCGACCCTGCCAGCGCCTACAATCACAGCATACGCCTACACCAAAAAATAGAGACAGATTGTACCATCCAGTTGTCACGCCTTGAAGATGTGTCCAAACCCAAGAAGCAATAATGGGAAGTACCGAATCCAAGGAAGAAGTCATCATTGCACAAGCAGGAAATGGAAATGGTTCAAGCCTCGAATCCTTCTCTGCAGCAGAAATTTTGGGTATAATTGCTTTTGTAGCCGTAATTTTGTTGATTGTAGCACACTGCTGGTCAATCTATAAGAAAAGACTAACGAAGAAAATCCGGAATAATCTTACAAAGAGCATGGAACAAGTTTGAGAAGAAATAAAATACGCCCATATATAAATAAAGGAAATATTGCCAAGTAACCCCGAAGAAACCAAGTGGAAAGAAGTGAATGTGTGTGAGTTAAATTATCTGTAAATTTAAGTAATAAGTATAAGTAAAGCAGTGGGTAAATACAGTTTATAAGTTGAATTAAAAAGTAATTATATAGAATGAAACACCCTCCTGTCTGTTAAGATCACATAGGGAACATATAACTTGTAATCTTAAGAAGTTAGATAGTTTTGCAACTAAACTTGAAAAAGTTAGGCAGAAATTTAATACAGGAAGTAATTCAAATGAAATTGTATCGTTAACAGAAAATTATGTTGCAGATATAAACAAGCTAATTTTAGATTGTAGAAATATTTTACAAACTAGGTTAGAAAATTGCAATTCAGACTAAATAAAAATAAAATCAAGTTCAGGCAGTTCTTCTGGCCCTGACACTAAAAACATGTCTGAGAAATTTGATCTGAAGACTGCAGCAACTTTGTTGCCGGTAATGGATAATACCAAAAGTACGACGAAACAATTAATTGACGCGATTAAGTTATATCATGACATGCTTGCTGATGATAATAGCAAAAAGTTGTTAATTTCATATGTATTAAAAACTAGGTTATCACAAAATGCGAAAATTTATTGCACGAAAATCAGCTGTTGCGATTTCTGTAAAACTACACAATTCCAAACAGTTAGGAAAATCTATAGAGCAATTTGGAAAATCAATCGAAGAATTATTTGTTGAATTAACGATAGCCCAAACGCAAGATAAACCAAAAAAATTTGCAATTTTACATAGCGCGAACGAAAGAATTGCTATCAACGCTTTTACGAACGGATTGCGAAACGACGAAATAAAAACCATAATAAAAGCTAGAAATTATTCAAAATTAAGTGACGCTATTCTAGCAGCTCAGGACGAACAAATTTACGTGCAGGCAAATGGTCCAAAAGTTCTTCATATGAGTATCAGAGGGAATAACCGTAGGTACCAAAATAACTATGTTGGAAATTCACGTGGAAGGTTTAGTTATCAAAATAAAAGCAGAAATTATAATAATAATTCATATACAAGAAATGCTAAAGTAAACGTAATTCACCCAAGCCAAATAGGTCAACCTAGTGCAGGTACGAGCGAAACGCAAGCACTGACAAATAATGTAAATTCATCAAAAATTTTTCCAGACCCCTCCAGCAATATTTAACGTAGATGGTTCAAATGTTATTCGTTTTATATATAATTTTCAATATATGTTATTGTTAATTGACACGGGCGCATCGATCAGCGTTATTTTTCAAAATTATTTAGCAACAAATGAAGTAATCGACCCGTCGACAAGAGTTCAAGTTAATGGTATTTCAGGTTCAATTTATACAGTAGGATCAGCAAACATTTTATTAAAAATAGAAAATGTAGAAGTATACCACAAATTTTTAGTAATTGATAAATTTCAAACGGTATACATGGAGTGATTGGTTCAGATTTTTTACAAAAATATAGAGCACAAATATTTTCGAAAAACTTAATTTAACCCTGTCAATACAAAATTTTAATGTAACACTACCAATGGAAACAAAATATGATTTTTCAATAAATATACCCTCCCGATGTGAAGTTATAAAATATATTTGGACGAATTTAAATGAAGATGGTGTAATTATTGCGGAGGAGATAGGAAAAGGTGTTTACGTAGCAGGTACTATTGTTAGGCCACATCGTAATTTGATAGCAGTAAGAATTTTAAATGTTAACTATAGGGAAATAAAAGTAGAACGATTTCAACCGCAAGTAACAAAACTAAGCGAGTACAATATGTGCAATTTTAGCACTTCTCAAATGTCGTCTGTTGAAAGAGTTACAAAATTTTTAGATTTAAGTCTTTAAATGAAGAAGAGATATATTCAATTTTAAAAATATGTGCAAAATATGCTGATGTCTTTCATTTTGAGAGAGACCCGTTAACACTAACAAATATTTATAAACAAAAAATTCGCATACGTGGCGACGCAAACCCTGCATACGTCAAACCATATAGGTTGCCACAAGCACAAAAACAAGAAATACATAGACAAATTGATTCAATGTTAGAAAACGGTATAATTGAAGAAACTAGATCGGAATGGTCAGCACCACTATTAATAGTACCAAAAAAGAAAGACCACAACGGTAATCAAAAGTGGCGCGTTGTTATAAATTATAGACTATTAAATAAACAAGTAGTAGATGACAAATTTCCGCTACCATGCATAACTGAAATTTTAGATTCATTATCGGGAGCAGTTTATTTTTCTCATTTAGATTTATCTCAAGGTTATTATCAAATTGTGCGTGATAAGGAAAGTAGAAATTATACAAGTTTTACAACAGATAGAGGACAGTATCAAATGACTAGAGCCCCAAGGGTTAAAAATTAGTCCTCCGGCATTTTCACGTGCTATAACAATTACTATGGCAGGTCTAAATTATGAAAGTTGTTTTATTTATCTAGATGATTTAATTGTTTTTGGAAATAATTTAATTACTCATAATCAAAATCTTACGAAAGTATTACAAAGACTACGAGACTTTAATTTAAAATTAAATCCCTATAAATGTGAATTTTTAAGGAAAGAGCTTGCTTACTTAGGCCATGTAATTTCAGAAAAAGGTGTTTCACCGGATCCAGAAAAAAATTGAAGCAATTCAAAATTATCCAATTCCTAAAGACGCTAATCAGACAAAAAGATTCGTAGCTTTTGCAAATTTTTACAGAGAGTACATTCCAAAATTTTCCCACATTGCGGCACCATTAAACGCATTACAGAGGAAAGGTGTACCATTTAATTGGGATAAGAATTGTCAAAATTCGTTTGAAACAGTAAAAAATGCTTTAATAAGCCCACCAATTTTACAATACCCAGATTTTTTAGAAAATAATTATTTTATTTTAAAAACAGATGCTTCAGGAGTAGCATTAAGAACTGTATTGTTGAATAAAGATGATAGACCAATAGCATACGCAAACAGATCTTTAAATAAAGCAGAAAGACGTTGTTCTACGTTAGAGAAAGAATTAGCAGCCCTAGTTTTTGGAGTAAAACATTTTAGACCGTATTTGTATGGGAGATCCTTTGAATTGTTTAGCGATCATAAGCCCTTAGTATATTTATTTGGCATGACAAATCCATCTAGTAGGTTAATAACATTTAGGTTAGCACTTGAAGAGTGTGATTTTACAGTAAAGTATATAAAAGGAAAAGATAATGTAGCAGCAGATGCTTTATCTAGAGTAGAAATTTCTTTAGAGGAACTTAAAAACATGAATAACTTTGTAGATAGTACCGTTTTTGCAATAACACGTACACAAACAAAGAATTTAATTCAGGATTAAAGTGACGACATTGATACAATTCAAAAGAAACGGATTGATCACCCGGGTCTTGTGGAGTTGTTGAAATGCCATCATGATTCATTCGAATTACGACTTATAACAGAACGAGAGTTTCGAAATATATTAGTAGACGAAGAAATTGTATATCATAATGAATATTTAATATGTAATGTGGGTTTGCAAGCAATTTATTTAAAACAGAACCCTCGATCATCGTGTTCACTACGTGAAACGGTGAGAGCTCTGTAAGATATAAAAGTCCGGAATTAGTAATCATAAAGAATGAAAAAGGTGCCTCATCACTATTAAACTGCATATTAAAAGAGCATAATGAAATAAAAAGTGCAGGTATCAAAATATCTGTTATAACGAGTGTACAAAAAATTATTGATTTAGAAACGCGACAAGTAATTCTAAATAATTTTCATTTATTACCAACAGCAGGTCACGTAGGTATAAATCGTATGTATAATAATATCAAAAACTATTATTTTTGGTCAGGTTGAAGAAATGACGTAATAAAATTTGTTAAAAGGTGTAACGAGTGTAAATATATAAACATTCGAAATTAAATGTAGAACCAATGTCAATAACTACAACACCAGTCACATGATTTTCAGAGAATTTTTCTAGATATTGTAGGACAACTATTGTTGAACTTTACAATGCGATCTTAGTAAATTTGTTGAATGTTACGCTTTACCAAATAAAGAAGCTGAAACAGTTGCTAAAGCTTTTGTAGAAAATTTTATATTGCGTTATGCTATTCCAGAAGAAATTATCACAGGTCAAGGTACATAATTTTTAGCTTCAGTTTTTACAAACATTTGCAAAATTTTAAAAATTAATAAATTACAGTCTACAGCATACCACCATCAAACATTAAGTGCTCTTGAAAATTCTCATAAAAATTTAGGTAACTATTTACGATTTCAAATTTCAAAATATCCAGAATGTTGAAGTTCTTGGATTTCATTTTGGAGTTTTGCTTGTAATACGACAGTTCACACAGAAACACAATACACACCTTATGAATTAGTCTTTGAAAAATTATGTAAATTGCCTTCAAATGTTTCAAATCAGTTAGATCCAATATATAATTTCGATGATTATTCGTTAGAATTAAAATATAGATTACAACAAGCATGCCACGGTGTAAAAGATTAATTAATTAAAGCTAAGATGAAAAGGAAAGTTAAATATGATGAGAAATGTAGGTAATATTGTAAATTATAGAATAGGAGATAAGATTTTATTAAAAAATGAGACAGGAAATAAAATGGAACCTTTATTTAAAGGACCTTATGAAATAATAGATGTTAAGTCCACAAATCTTGTAATTAAAATAGATAGTAAAATGATAGAAGTACATAAGAATAGAGTTAAGTTGTATAATTCTTAGTTGTATAAGCAATAATTTAAAAAAAATGTTAATTTTCATAGGATTTTTTTTTCTTCCCCAAGGGAGATGTAGTGTTACTAGCATAAATATTATTAATCACGCTGTATATAGAATATTAATATTATAATTGCTTAGTAATAGGTTGAGTAATGAGTTGTTTGAAAGGCTGTGTTTCCGCGGAATGTGAGGAATGTGTTGACTGGTAATGATTGTGAAATGTATGTCGATTGTGTGAATGCATTAGTTATTTAAGGATAGATTAACTTTGTACTTCGAACATGTAACATCTATATTATATATTAAATGTCTAAAATTCAACGATGGTTTTTGGTTGTAATCTCGTTTAATGAAATCGAATCTAAAGTGATTGCGATCGCAGCACACTCTCACTGCAACTCCATCAATGTGACTGAAAAACTCCCCATATGTCCCTCGCCCATCTTTTTTCATTTCTAAGTCATCGCGCAGTTTCATATTAGAAATTCTATTGCTTCTTCTAGTGCCTAATGAACCAATTCCAGTATTTTGTAAATGTGCCATAAGAACCAAAGAGGAAAACCAGTTATCATAAATTGACAAATTCAAAACAACGTGCACCTAAATCCGGTTTTCCATCCACAAGCAATATTTTTCCGGTATATACTATAATGATGCCCTTAACTAATATGAGGCTTTAGTAAATGAAAATAAATAATTAGGGCAAATCACCACAATTTATAATAAAATGGGTTAATGAAAATTATGTTGTAATAATTATTAGTTAAATAAAAGGTTTATTGCTCTCTGTATTTTATATATTTGCAATTAATTGGATTAAAGCTCCGGTCTAGCATGAAATAAACTCTTATCACAGGGGTAGGTTCAACAACTAGTATTACAAATACTTTTGTGTATGACAAATTCACTAGTATGTCAATTGCTTAAATTCGTAACTGACAGCATTAACCTTAAATTTACTACAAACACAAAGCTGACCTGCACGTATAAAAATCTTGCATAATTTAAATTTTAAAAAAATCACAATGGCAAAATCACATCAGGTAAATATTATGCAAATTATGTGACGTAATTTCCGGCTAACCTGGTATTGTTTCAGTGACGTAAAACGATGCTCTGATCTTGCTTTTGTTCTATTTCCGGCAAGTCTTGCAAAATCGGCTTCAAACCACAAATTCGAGGGACGCTATCTCGATTACCCGAATTTGGATGAATCTCTGCAGCTGGGACCACGTTCACGACCTCGTACCATGTCCAATCTTGATGCAACCCTGTCTTTATGGGCCTTCCGCAACAGCTTTCCTGTGAATTTTACCTTGCAAAGGGGCTTCGTATGCTGGCTTCACCCAATCGAAAGACGCCACGGCAGTTACGGACTTGGTGATAGCTTCTTCCTCCAAATTTCTACACCAGGCACTCATGAAGGTCTACTCCAAACGTAGCACATACGATTCTTGCTGGCCGATGCCTCCAAGTAGTCGAAAAGGGGCTGCGAAGTTAATCGCACTTGGGCAACTCTTGCACTGGCTATCCCTCTTCAGTGGGGACTGTCATCACCATAAAATTACTCTCGTACCTGTGAATATGGACAACACTTTTTGGCTGACACAAATAACTTTTTTATTAACAATTTTATAAAAAACTGGGAGCACCTTCTGCACCCAACATAAAAGTTACAAGCTTGTTTTCGATATTAAACAATTGACCTGTCTCGTATCCTAGTAACCTAGATTTACAATTGTTTTTATGAAAATGAGTTTTAATTATAACTCTCATATAATTTTTGTCACTACACAAACCATCTCTGTATTATTAAAATTCACATCATTGTATTGAATTTCCCCAAACTCAATTCTGTCAGCTACATAAATTAAGCTGTGTTTGCCATAACTAGCATCAAACATTGACTGAAACGCTGAACATAACCCTTCTGAATCCTGCCTTATCTAATGCCAACCTTTCTCACTCAAATTTTAATTAATGCTACTCCTCTTAAGTGCATTTATTAGAGTAAAATTACTGACTTTCTTGCAATAAATAAAATATCACATAAAACGAATATTTTGTAGTCCCTTTTATTAGGCTTTTTGGGAATGTATTGCTTTAAGAAAGAGCGTCCTCTAAATAATACAATCTGTTCATCAACACACAGCATTTGTGACTGTGGATGTTCTTGAAATTTTGAGCATAAATGGGTGATAAGTAATCTAAGTTTGAATAATTTATCTCTATCATTAGTTCTGGTATCATCCTCGTTATTATTGAAATGTAAATCTGATTTGATTGCTTCCCATCTGTTTCGGCTTATTCTGCCGCTCGAGACACTCTTGTTTCATTAGCTGGGCAGACCATATATTGACATATACATAGCAGGAGCTACGAATATTTCAAATTCATCTTGAGTTATCTGTAATAGCTTATTAGGATTCTTTTTGAAGAGAATATCTATTACTTTCATAAACAACAAGCTCTAGGATATCAGTTGTAAAATACAATTTAAAATAATGAATTGGTCTCCCAAATTCTGGATCGTCGTTTTCTTTCTGCTCCGTAATAAATTGTGAGATTTGCATTTGCCCCTTGATCCACTCTGGCCCATGTCAAAGGAGATCTAGAATGAGGTTTTTTATTACTTTTGGCACCTACTTTTGGTTTTCTGCTCAAAGGCTCTACCTCATCATCCCTGGAGTCATTTGAGACTTGATTATTATCGCAACGTCGCTGTCACTTAGTGCATCATCTTCACTGTCGCTGACAGGAGGCGTATGGACAAATTCATTGCTTGTGGTTTACCCTTTTACTGAGCAGCACCTATAAAAAGCAATTAATGAATCATAGCAATCTTATTTGTGCAAGTAGCCCAATAGCCCAATGTTGCCATTTTTGTGAAAAAATTACTATTACCCCAATGAAATACAAAAAGTAGCCGATGCAATAATTTTTAAATAGTATACTATGTATCAAGTAAACAAATGGAGTTTTAGGAGACGAAAAGCTTTTAAGATGAGAGGAGTCCCCTAAAACTATTTGCGTACGTGATGCACAAAAGATTTTTTTGTATCAGCTCTGCAAACTATCTCCTATAAGTGGGAAAACTGTAAATTATTTTTATCTTCATCAGTGTTGTTATAGACTCTTAACTAAATTAATTTTAGTATCGTTATGAGCTTCATTACCGCACTGAGTGCGGTAATAGATATTACCGCACTCAGTGCGGTAATGAATAGATATACCGCACTCAGTGCGGTAATGAATATTACCGCACTCTTTTTGTATCAATAAATACATTGAACCAGAATTTATTGATGAAGATAAAATATTGAACAATACACGTTTGCTTATGGCACTTAACGAGACTCGTTTGATTGCCGCAAAACTCGGCTCACCGCCTCGTTTTTGGCAATCAAACTCGTGTCGTTAAGATGCTCATAATCAAACTTGTATCGTTAATATCTATTAATAAAAGAAAACGTTTCTAATGTGTTGCTAAGTTACCTTTTCAGTCCGCTAAAACCCATTAAAGTACTCAACTCAGTTCGCTAATTGTAATTTACGATACAAGTGCGTAAAGCTAGTCTTTAGTCGAGAGTGGGGCAGAGTTAAAACGCGAGGTAAGCGAGCGTTTTAAGTCCCGCGTATTTTATCTACGATAGAATCTATAAAACACTGTAAATATAAAAAAATATTTTAAATTTAAATTAGGATTACTAGTACCGGTCGAAATTTTGCGTGGTAAAAATTTTAAACGCGTTGCTACTGACGACGTGACTAATGAAAGCATTTTAAACATGTTGCTACGGACGATGTGAACTAATGAAAACAGGTTACTAACAGTCGTTTCACAAACTTAAAACTGCCAACTAAAAGTCAATTTTACACACTGTCATAGATAAAATCCATTAAGGTACTATTCGGCTAGCCCGCTACAATTGCATTTGGCGGACTCAAACGAGCCCGTTGAAGTGTCATTTTGCGGAGCGTGTACCAAAAATGATATTTACCTACTTTCTTTTGCTCAAAAAAACTGACACATCAACATTCACGATACCAGCTGATTAACGAAGCCGCACGCTGTTGTCATTGTATTTGTACCATTGATTATTAAAAGGAATCTGTTTATAGTCAATGCTTGTACCAAATACCTAAAGATGACAGCACTTGTGCAAATCTGCCATAAATAATTGGGTCAGATAAGGAACTGTAGGCACACATGAAAATTAGAGCAAAATATAGGTTTTTAATTCCGAGTTAAGCTTAAATTAGGGGGATGTTCCTAATCTGATCCATGTGGCAAAAAGAGATTAAGAGAGAGTTTTAAAATATTTTATTCCTAATTGAGAAAATCGGGAGAAAGAGAATTGATATGATGAACAGAAATGTGTACATATAACAAATCAATTTTAGTAATTGTCTTTAAAGGCAATGACATACCTGCTTCAACCGTTGTTTGTTTGCACAACTTTGTTGGTGACCATAAGAAGCTGCTATACGAAGCGGAAGTTCATTCAAACATATTTTTACCTACAACATTGGTCTGGTACATTTTCCTGCTCAGTGTTTCAGGTCATAACTGCAATACTCCCAAATATTTCAAGACCGCAAATATTTTCTTCTTGTAGAGGTTATGATTTATCATAAAACACAAGTTTACTGAAACGATATTAATTTTGTAACTAATGCAGCAACCATGAATGGATGAAAGCAATGCTACACCAATGTTAAGAATTTATGAAGCAGAAATAGATTCTTAAGATGTATACTAATGCATTTGAACGATTTACTATATTTGACAAGAAAATCCCTCCCAGATAAGATACAAACATGTCTTTCTTTAACAGGAAAAGTTGAGGCTACTTTCAATTTCGCCAAAGGTGTAATATTAATTTTTTCAACACAGCTGGAATTTTCCTTTTTTATAGCTTGCATAATGCCTGAGTTATAAGTGTGTCTCTCTGATCATGGAACGTTGTTATCAAGAATTCTCAAATGAAACTTGGAAAAATGGAACTGGATGGTAGTTACATCCATTCGTTAGCACTATTACTAATAAAACTGGTTTAGTAAGTTCGACGACATTGGTGATTTAATGTTAGGGGGTTGCCTTTAATGGGAAGTAATGAACGTAACTTTGCTTTATTAATGAGACTGTCAAAAGTCAACTTTAAGGTTATTTATACTGCCACCACAGAATCATGGAGGTGGAGCAGAACGGGAACGGAAATACACGACGATATAAAATCATATTTAGAAATTAGAACACCATGGAAGCATAAACAATCCACTCTAATGCAGAAGTGTAATTATTAGAAACTATTCAAATTAGTCTGAACTATTTTTTCACATGTATGATTTTATGTTGCGAACTTCAAAGTTATTATTAAGACTGTGAAGGCGTGTTTATGTTATGCCCCGTCTACTTTTATTATTAATTAATTTGTGTAAATAGAAAAATAGATAGATTAATGATCCAATGTCAAATTCTACGTATGGGGACGATAATTACATATTTGGATTTTGCAGTCTACCTGTTACTTTTGCTTTTTGTTCCCATGGCGTGTATAAAAAAGTGTTACATAAAACATAGCGAGACCCAACACGTATTAGAGCTTGTTGAAGCATTTTATGTAGAAACATGGATCTTGATCACGAAAAAAATGAAATTGCCAATGTTTTCAGCTCTAATACGCAATTTATCAGATAAAAATAAACAGGTGTTTTTTAATTTCCAATACTAAACGCACAAACGTACATTGATGCAAAATAAATATAATAACTCGTTTTAGTCAGCAGGTCATTGCTTGTAGTAGGCATCTACTGTGAGCGCGTCAATGAATTCTTAAAGAATAGTTCGTGAATGATAAATCGTCTGTCTTCGCGGCAGAGCCAGATTTTTAGGGTCAGGGTTTGTCACCTCCTAGGATTAAGTTTCGGTCGACTACACCTGCTAACGAATTTAAAATACCTATGGATTTTAGATCTTTATGGGGTTTTGTACCTGGTCGGTTTGTCCCAGTCTGAAAACAAGCGATAAGTTGGAATTCCGTCTGTTACGAAACGAAATTAGTTTAATATATGTAAATACCATCTTGATTTTTCCTAAACTTTTATTAGTTTATTTAAACAAACAAGTTTTGTTTTTAATTTATAATAAGTAGCAGTTCGCAAACTGTAAAGTTTTTTTTTAAGTTTACCCATAAAAACCTTGTAAATCAGATTTCCCATGTATCTCAGAAACTGTTAAATAGGGAAAAACGTAGTGTTATCAGCTTGCTTTTAAATCATATTATAGTTAATCAAAGCACTCAATGTTTATTTTGCTTGTTTTTGAGTTATGGTGCAAAATTGTATTTTTTATGGAAACGTAATAACACTATTAAACGATTATCTTCTATTTACAGCGGTATTATAAAAATAATTGAGGGTAATTTCTACAAGTAAAAAATAGAAGGTCTTTTTATTTTGGACTAGCTTACCCGGCAAACGTTGTTTTGGATTATGCCATGATGGGGAAAACCCTTCAAACCATTAAGCACAGAATCATAAAAGTATGACTGCAAATAGAAAGTTATACAGTGTATAGAATAACACACTTTCGATATTTTCCAATTTTCCGGCTTTGGATTTTTCCGAATTTTCTTTTTTGCTAAACCACCTCGGGTGTAAGACGAACACAACAAAAACAATCATCCAAATCGGTCAAGTCGTTCTCGAGTTTTTGCTTTACTAACACACTAACACACGGCGATTGATTTATATACTCGTATATATGTATATATAATTGAAATGCAATATACAAATCACAAACCAATTCTGAAAGTTGTTTTTAAAGTTTTGAACCTGTTTATTAGTTTATTACTCTAAAAATGAAGCTAGACATTTGCTAATTTAGTTTAATGTTTCCTTTATAGAGTAGTAAAAGTTATATGCTACAATAAATACAGCATTTAACAGTCAATCAAATAGTATTAAAGAAAATAAAGGTATCTAAGACTTTTACCTGTTTACTTTGTTTCGAACCTGAACATTAAGGAAACTAAATAAAGTTGAAGAAAAGGAAATAATTTGGATATTTTCTGTACAGTGCAGTGCTCTAAATGTCACCAGAGGAATTCCAGAATGTTATACATACAGTAAGAGATGCTCGAATATTGGAGATCGAGAATCCACAGACAACTGTTCATGTTTTAAATCTAATTGCTACAAAAATATAAAATGCGTTAATAATAATGTAACAGACGCTACCGGTTTACTTACTGCAACGTCATTTGAACATCATTCTAAATTTTCATAGTTTTTTTTTAACATTAAAACCAGCCGTAAAATGCAAAAAAATCAAACTACTCTTAACGATTGCACCAAAATAACGAAATCTATAGAATTTACGCAATATGGAAAGAATTATTATTGAGAAATAATTTAGTTTTGCACTACCAAAGGTTTTGAAAATAACGAACTGAAAATGGGATCTGTAACGCCGCTTCTTTAGTCCTACTATGGTTCGAACTCACCCTTACAAGTCGCATTGAAAAAATACGTCTCATACGCTTTAATGTTTGACTAATTATTTGCCTCGTTGTAGTAAGCTAGCTCAATTTGTAACAGAAGAACTCTTAAGTTTTGATTCCCAGTTGAGACTACGGATAATCAATGCAACAAAGTTCTGGTAGCCGACCTACTACAGCTCAAGATTTAAAACGAAATACTGCACGTTTCTACTCTAGTACAAGCCAAGGTGTTCACAATAAGTGTAATACACATTGGCTTTACACACAGACATATAAAACAACATATTAAACACAAGAATGCATAAAAAATGGCGCTTACATCCACCAACATTGATAATTGATAATCCAAACTATGTGCGATTGCTGAATGCGAATGCCACTACTATCGCGCTGTAATCTAATATCAAAGCGATGAATCGCCGCTTGACGTTACAGGTGGTCAATATGCTTGTGACTTCACCTAAAAATTCCCGCATTTGGAATTTGACCCGGCGTTGTTCAATCTCTCCTTAAAAAATCAAAGCCTTTTGAAAGTACATTCTAGTACTGAATGCACCTGCTTCCACGTTGTAGCATTCCTTTTCACATAACTGGAAGCCAACAACTGCTCTCTGAAGCGGCCGCTGGCGACGCTATCTGCTCATTGGGTGTCCTACAGCCCCTGGAGCTCGCAAACTATGATGAGAATTGACTGGAAATATCAATTCTCGAAGAAGCGGCGTTTTTAACGCCTCACGCTAATATGCAATTACGATTAGGGCGTCGCCCCAGTTTTCCGCCAATGATGCATTTTTTGCCTGCATATATTGCACACGATATCTCGTTTTCGCTTTTTTCGCTTGCTTTCGGCGAAACTTGCAAAAACTGCACTTTCAACCCAGCGCGTTGTCGCTGATGAAGATTTATTTGCACTGACGCTTAGAATTAACTTATCCATCCGTATAGCGCACCAAGACCCACACACAGTTTAAAATACAGAAACAGATCATTCTTTTCTCAAAGATTCTGCTGCGATGATACCAACTGGAACTAACTGAAAAATAAAACTCAATGAACTTACCATGGTGTAAAGAATATAAGGTGTAACGTTCCGCAGCATGTGGGCGGACCTCAAATTCAACCAATAGGACATGGTTCGACAAATGGCACGATTGGTAGTACTGAAGTGTATTGTTGAAGACGCTGTCGATGTCAAATTCGAGGTTAGGTTTTGCGTCAGTTGGTGTCAGATTGACGCAGAATGTAACCTGCTAACCCCGAATTTGACATCGACTGACAGTGCCAGCAACATATACGATCGCAACCATGGTTACACCATGATCGCGGCCGTGATGGATTTCCTGAGCAGGACCATCGGGGATTGGTTGACATCTCCACTCTATTTTCTGAACGACTGCCCATCCCGGGAGCGTTTCACCTTGTATTCTTTACACCATGGAACTTACTAATAGTTATTTACCTAACAAGTTCGGGAAGTAAATTTTCCCGAATGAGCACTTTGTTTGCAGCACGACCGAAGGGAGTGCTGCATCTAGTGCGAATTCGGGAAAATTCTTCCCGAAAGAGGTAGGTACAATGTTTTTTGTAACGAATAACTCAAAATATTTAAAAAAGTTAAAAAAATATTATTTAGTGTTTTACAACTTTACTGAGTTGGCAGCACAAATTACTAAATTTTTATACGTATCCTAGCACCTGTTAGCTTTTGTTGACGTTTACAGCTCCCCTGGAACACACAATTGCCATAGTTTTTGTGGGAAAGTAAAAAACACCCCGGTGCGGGAAAAGTCATTTTCGGCGCATCGGGAATGACCGGGAAATATGAATTTTGAAATCATGAGTGCAAAAAATATATTTTTTAGACGACCACGTATGAAAGTAACATTATCGCGATAGCAGCCTACTACAGAAAGTTGACAATTTCATACACTAGCACGATATTATATCGTGCTAGTCATATCGTAACGGCACAAAGTTATTCAAATCACGGCATGCTTAATTGTGTGACAAACGTCACTTTGACGTTTGTCACGCAATTCAGCAGACCGTGATTCAAATAATCCAGACGCTTTTGCTTTATTCGTTGCTCTGCTTCCAACAAACGAAATAAAAACAATTCTTAAAAATAGAATTTACTTTGAGTGGTCGTCTAAAAAATAGTGTTCATAACTCGCCCGAAAGTGCAAATATCTGTGCTCGTGTTTTAGATCCACTCGGGCTTCGCTTCGCTACGCCCTCGTTTGTCTAATCAACACTCGCACGATATTTGCTACTTTCGACGCTTGTCATGAAAATAACTATTTCCCGCTGCTGTTCATGTAAGTCAGTGATACAGCCTTAGTAACAAAACGTGTAAGTCGGTGATTATATTTGTTTGCTGCTTTTTCTTGACAACGGAACTTAATATTATTATTAAGTTCCTAGGATAATAAAATTAGCAAAGCGAGATGCAGATTTAGACGTTTTGTTTATAAATTGCAAGTGTTTAGGTGACATATGACACTCACAGGTAACACGACTCACGAAAACGAATCCTGGTGACAGGTAACAAACCAAACGATTTTTTAAAAATTCTAGGAAAATTTAGATAAGCAGCGGGAAAAATATAATAAGATAACTCGGAATGTATCGCCTATTAATATTTTCGGCAGGCAACAAGCCGCGACTTCGTCTAGGCTTGTACTTGGCTACCTCAAATGTTAATAGGTCCTTACATTCTTTGTTACTTAAATAGCTATTTAAAGAAACGGTTGATATAATTTAAACAAAATACGTAGTTAAGCGATTCACTGACGAATTAGATCCTGGCAATATTCAACATACATACCTTACCTATAAATGTTATTGTTGTTTTAAAAAGTGACAATGGTTAGGTAAATTTGCTTTAGAAAAATCAAAAATATGTAATATTTTTTAATAAATCTGCCAAACATATCGGCTGAGATACATACAGATCAAATATCTGTTTAATCCACGACGACCACGAACTTATTTGAATGACGACACTTAATCCAATCGCTGAATCGCATTGTATCTGAACCTATTAGGGTCAGAGTTGGTTGTGTGAAAAAATATATATTCGCAAAATCTTCCAAACTATATTCGTTAGGTTTCACTTCTGCTTATTGCAGAACAGAAACGACGTCCCGTTGAAGTTTCAAGGGAATTTTTGAAGTTAAGATTAACATTCGATGCACCATTTTATTTCCGAGACAAAACGACAAAATATATAATAGAAGCACAAGCAATCCCCAACATCTAAAAAACCATACCGCCCTCTAGCAAAGTGATGCTGACTGTTTTTTGAAACATGAAAAATGTTATACGCATTAATTTCTTGCTCCACAAAAAACAATTACTGACTTACTATTCGTCATTATTAAGAGTGAAAATAAAAACCGCTAGTTCTCATAGCACAAATACACGAATTGAAATGGATAACGCGTTCCCGCTATCCCTACAGTTCGGATTTAACTCCATCCGTTAACCACCTCTTTGGATATTGAAAGCAGTACTAAAGAAGTGAGACTTGAAGACGATGTTCAAGTACATAGCTGGATGGACAAGCAGTAAAAATACTTCTACTCCAGATGTATTATGAAATTACTAGGAAAATGCTGTAAACGCGTTAAAGGAAGTAGAGTAGTTATTTGGTTAATATGTTACCTCCACTATACAATGCGAATAAATTGGCATACGTTTATCAAAATTCTATGTACACAATCACAACCGAAATTGAAAAAGATGTTCTTAAGCAATATTATTTGTTTACGCGAAGTGACGTTTTAGGCTTCTGAACTGTCGTGGTTGAGACGTTTTAAGGTTTCAGTTTTGGCGTTTAGCGCGGAGACCAAAGCCGCGAACCGAGTCCCTAAAAGTTGATGAGTTCTGGGCAGTAGCAGGCGTTGCATGCTTAGATTCCGTGATTCTCGGCCAAATTCGCCTTCAACAAATATTTTGGGCTTTTTTTCTTTTGTCTTGTTTAGGGTGCCTTCAACGCAGTTATAAGCCTGTTGCAAGCCATTCAAATTGTTACTGTAGATTGTATTGTATCGCCAGCATCACGTCACTGGCAAAAAGATGAAAATAAACGCGTAATAAGTATTTTTGGCAAACCTTCCTTATTTTGACAAATTGCATATTGAGTGTAAAATTTGAAAGCAAACAACGTGATTTCAGACAAAGCGTAAAGCATCACAAGAATTCAAATAAGTTTCGATCAACAGCCGGTCAGTTTTCCCTAAAGCCAGAGAAAAAGTAGGGGATAAAAATTTCTCGGATTGTCAAATGCCCCTGAGGTAGGACCATGTTTTGGCGGGTGAGAAAAAATATAGAATTCCTTTCTTCACTGAGCAGACCCCCCCCCCTCCCATTTTTGCCTGTTGCTGTGTCTTAAATCGACACTAGACTGTAAGAATGTTGCAAATATTTGGCAATATTTCCAAAACTACAAGTAAAACAACTTTTCCCCTTCTAGATTATCTACAAATTTGTATAATTGCAGATTTTTAGAATTTCTGTTACATATTTATTACATGTCTTTTTACTATTAATTTTACAAATACGCACTGCAATTCTATACATACAAGCGTCGGCAATGATTACCTACCTATTGTCATATGATTCTTGCACTATAATTTTTCTCTACCGCTTGCGTTTACTACGTATCCCAAAATTTAAAAAAGAACGTGTGTTAGTCAGCCCGAAACATCTATCAAAATATACAGCGTAGTTGGAGATAAATCTCCAATATTTAAATAATGTGGTTAAGGGATCAAAATAAACAAAAAAGTCATAGATTCAATTCTGAACCCTTACGGGGATGTTAGAGTAGGGTTAAATATAGGTGTTTGCCATTTTACTGAAAACTGGGAAAGGATATTAAAATGAAACTTGGCAGATATTTTCTACAACTAAAACGTTTCTGTGTGATTTCGTATAATTTTTGCGTATGGCTTTAAGAGATGGTATCTATAAATTTTCACCTTAATACCCATTCTCAGATTTTTAACTCCCCTTCGCTAATATCTACGTAATGGTTGAAAATTGAACCATGTGTATGTAACTTTTTTGTTTATTTTGATCACCCTGAACACATTATCCAAATATTGGGGTTTCCTGATCAATCACAGTGTACAGGGTGTTTGTAGATCACTAGACAGCCCGTCACTTCGTTAATATTAAAGATATTGTAAAAAAAACTTATTTTTATTTTCAATGCCAATAAACAACATTTCCGTAAACCAATTTAAACAATGGGCTCATATTTTTATGTAATGATACACGGCTTTGGTTTTTTAATCGGAACGCCCCGTATACTTTTAGATATTTGAAATCAGTGCAAAAAGATGCTTCCTGATAGCATACTTACGCAAAAATTTTGAAACTTATTACTTTTTAAATTTAAAAATATATATTTACCTAAAATAGACCATAACTTACGCAAAATCATTAACAATAGAGTAAGAAATGCAAAACAAATTCCACGAACTAGACTCGCATGGTGCAGATAGATCTCAGAAGTCTCTAAAACTTCCGCGTGACGCTTACAGTAAAATTTTCTAGCAACCGAAATCGTTAGTGCTTTGTACCCCGCAAGTGACGCCTTTCACACAGCAGCTGACACTCAAAATTCTAAAGAAAAGTCAGCACATTGCAATTACATTATCACAAGTTGAAATTGAAAAAATTGCACTCAGCACAGGCGATCAGCCAAATCGACAAAAAAATCTGTGGTAATAACCCGTCCTAGGACGCGGACATTCCCCAAAAAGTGCCCAATGCTTGAACCGGCATACCAGCGAAGCTTCCACACATAACAGTCCACGAAATCTGAAGCTAATAGCTAAGCTTGGAACACAATTTACAAAATCCTGTCGAAAAAGGCGCTATATTTTTCAAGCAAAAATAACCGAAACAAAAATCTTGTTATCAAACAGCTGCCCCGACTGCCGCTAACGCTACGTTTACGTAACGACCGTGTTCCAATAAAGGAGCTTCTACAGGACCATGCATTATACACAAAATAAATTCTCAATAATAACATAACAAGGGCGAGACATACTTACCGATAATTTTGCACACGCCAAGGGTCGAGTGCTGGTTGCAATGAAAACTGTCCCGAGGGTTGGCCGAGGGCAGTTTTCTAAGGGCAACCAGCACGGTGACTCTTGGCACGGGCAAAATTATATGTAAGTGTGTTGCCCGCGTTTATATTTTGAAGATTATTACATAAAACCCGTATAGGAATTATGATTTAAAATTGATCTAATAATGCCAAAAAATTCAAATTGCTTGATTCTAGCATTTCTATTTCTAATTATGACACATTCCACGGGGTCGATAATCATCCCTAAGAAGCTTATCGCATGGTAAGCAGCCCACGGGCCCTTATCAGGTAATCAGTTCCGGATTGGTCGATTTTCAAAAAATGCATGGTTTCCATTGCCTGATATCAGTCATGCGACAGTTGTGTGTAATAATCATGTTAATTATGCTTTTGACACGTAACAAAGAAAACACAAAAATGGAAAATGTATAATGTATCTAAAACTGACCAAAGTACAGAAGAATAGAGAAGAATCAAGAATGAGATGCAAAGGCAAGAAACAAAAAATCAGGAATCAATTAGAAAAAGCTGTTTAAGAAAAATGGAATACCTCGGAAATATTATGCGACATGACAGATACCGTATTCTGCAGCGTATTATACAAGGAAAGATACAAGGCAAGAGATCAGTCGGTAGAAGAAAAACTTCATGGCTCAGAAACTTAAGGGAGTGGTACGGAAAGAGCACCACCTCTTTATTTCAATCTGCGGTCTCCAAGATTCAAGTAGCCCTTATGATAGACGACTTCCGCTAGGAGAGGCAGCGAAAGAAGAAGAAGAAGGAAAATGAAAGAATGTTTAGAGCACGGTCAAAACATTAAAGAATAATGGAAATAAACAAAATATGAGCAAGGACAATAAGAAACGAGTGTTAGCAGATAGTAAAAAATGCCATAGTTCGACAAAAGAAGATTAAACAAGAAAAAGCAGAACATTCTATAAAAACAAATATTAAAATGATAGAAAAGGATGGAGTATTACCAGAAATGATAGAATATTAAGTAAAGCATGAACAACAAACAAAATACTTAAAGATAGAAGGAACATTATTTTACCAATATACAAAAATGGATAAAAAGCTTTACTCGGAACTTCCCTTGCAAGTGGAATTTTTAAAACTACAAATTCCACAAATATGAAAGGAAAACAAGAGCGTTCAAAATTATGTAAAAAAATAGGTACAAATATCTTAACATTATAATAATACTGAAACAGTGAAAGAAAATACTTAGTATTACTGATTACATCAATTTACAAAATTTAAAAAAATAATTCAGGCGGTGAGATTCGAACTCGAGCTCTCAAGCGCGTGTTGGATCGAGTCATGCGCTTCAACCACTGCGCCACACACGCGCGCATTATATGCTCTTCTCGTTACGTTATAAAAAGCGCTATACAATTCGGTCTCATTTGTCATATTCACTCCGTATCTTTTGTGTCTTATTTTCGTCGAGGATAAATCATGCTATATGCAAGTCATTACTTTTATCTGTCTCTCATTTGATATAAAAATAGACATGTTATTTGTTAAGGTTTCAAGCCAGGTAGATACATATTCCGCATACAAAATATCGACTTCCTCCAACCAATAGTTTTTGAGTTACACCACCAACAGACAGATAGGCAGACGGAATTTAAAAAAAAACGTTTTTTTCTATAGCACATGTTAAAATGTGCTTTTATCAACTCAAAACAAAAGGTCAAGTTTTACTTTAACAGCAAGGGTAGATAAAGTAGCACTTTAACATCAAGGATAGATAAAGTAATTTAATTTTCTAACTTTTGTTTAAATTAAATATGACAGCTTCGTATTATCGTAGCAACCCAATCTAGCTACTAACATTTTGAAATGTCATTATTTTCTTTTGAAATTGTGAAATTTCTTGCTATAGAAAAAAATATTGTATTATACACGACGATAAAGTTATTTCTATCCACTCTTGAATCATTAACGTCTCGACTTCGTCTCGACGTTAAACGATTCACTCGTGGATAAAATTTAACTTTATCGTCTTGTATAATAAATAAATTACTATTTTTCCTTAGCAAATGTTAAAGTGTTCTTTAATCGACTCAACGCAAAAGGTCAAGTGTTACTTTAACAGCAAGGGTAGATAAAGTAGCACTTTAACATCAAGGGTAGATAAAGTAATTTAATTTTCTAACTTTTA
Organism: Agriotes lineatus; assembly: GCA_940337035.1. Lineage (NCBI taxonomy): Eukaryota > Metazoa > Arthropoda > Insecta > Coleoptera > Elateridae > Agriotes > Agriotes lineatus. Next base: position 10,994,911 of record OW679198.1, on the reverse strand, counting down.
TTTAAATTAAATATTACAGCTTCGTATTATCCTAGCAACCCATAGTCCAGTCAAATGGTAGAAAATAGGGGAAAGTTTTGGTGGAGTTTTGATATTTGGTTCCTATATGTTTCTTGGGTCGCCGAACACGAATATCAGGTTTGCCAACAAACATTTTGACCGGAAACAAGTTTTTTAAGCAAAAACTGTGTAAAAACCGGTTTTTTTTAGTTTTTCGAAAATTACCCGAAAGCTATCCATTTTTCGTAAATGTTGAACCTATATAAAATGAAATAAGATAAAATGTCCTACATTTTATGTACTTGAGGCTTTTCTCCGATCAATCGTTCAGTCGTCCGAGCACCGCGAAGTTATAGTTCAGTCAAATGGTAGAAAGTAGGGAAAAGTTTTGGTGGAGTTTTGATATATGGTTCCTATATGTTTTTTGGGTCGCTGAACACGAATATCAGGTTTGGCAACAAAAATTTTGACCAGAAACAAGTCTTTTAAGCAAAAACTGTGTAAAAACCGATTTTTTTTAAGTTTTTCGAAAATTACCCGAAAGCTATCCATTTTTCGTAAATGTTGAACCGATATGAAATGAAAGAAGATAAAATTATCTACATTTTATGCACTGAAGGTTTTTTTCTCCTACCAATCGTTCATCCGCGAAAGCGCCGCGAAGTTATAGTCCAGTCAAATGGTAGAAAATAGGGGAAAGTTTTGGTGGAGTTTTGATATTTGATTCCTATATGTTTTTGGGGTCGCTGAACACGAGTATTAGGTTTTCCAACAAAAATGTTGACCGGAAACACTTTTTTTAAGAAAAAACGGTGTAAAAACCGATTTTTTTTTGTTTTTCTAAAATTACTCGAAAACTATCCAATTTCGTAAATGTTGAACTTATATGAAATGAAAGAGGATACAATTTTCTACATCCTAAGTACTTGAAGTTTTTTTCTCCGATCTATCGTTAAGCCGCAAAAGCGCCGCGGAGTTAAGCTGGTACGACACGATAGTAAATTTATGCGAAAATTTACGAATAAATTTTTTCATAAATTATTTTTAAAATGTTTGCACGTTGCAAACAGAAAATTGTACAAGAAATTTACTAGCAAATTTATGCGTAAATTATTTAGAAACAGTTTCTAAACATAAATGTGCGCGTAAATCTGCGCAGATGGTAACTTCACACTAGTTAGAAATCTAGGGACCCTAGTTTTAAGAGAATGTTGACCACAAACAAGGTTAACACAACATAACCGTATTGTTCTGCGACATAACATAACAAATATAAATCTCCACTGTCGCTCATGATAAAATAAAATTCAACTCAACTTACTAATTCCCGCTAATCGTACAACTTTTAGGTTACGTTTGTGTTTATCTGTGCCAAATAGAAATTGTATCAACTTTACTGCATATAACTTATAAATATCCCTAAAATATTTTACTACTGCGCAGGTTTACAACAAAATTTACGAAAAAATATTGAATACGTTGCATACGTATAATTTTCTGGTTAAGCCAATTTAAGCAAAAAATTTACTAGTAAATTTTTTATAAAATTTATTCGTAAATGTTCGCATAAATTTAGTATCGTGTCATACCAGCTTTAGGTGTTCAAAGCAAAAAAAGGGAATTATCCCTGTTTATTTCTCAAAAACTATCCATTTTTCGTAAATCAAAAATGGTATATGAAATTAATCTTTATAAATAAAATGTTGGCAAACGTAATATTTGCGTACAGCGATCCAAAAAACATATAGGAACCAAATATAAAAACTTCAAAGCTCTCCCCTATTTTCTACCATGTGACTGGACTATAATTTCTTGACCCTTTCGCAGCTAAACGATAAATCGGAGAAAAAAAACCGCAAGTACATAAAATGTAAACAATGTTATCTTCTTTCATTTCACATAGGTTCAACATTTACGAAAAATGGATATCTTTCGGGTATTATTAGAAAAACTATTCGCCCTTTTTCAGCACCATTTGACTGGACTACCAATCTAGCTATTAAGATTTTAAAATGTGATTGACTTTCCTTATTTTTTTTTTGAAATTATTATAGCTCATGCTATAGAAAAAAAATGTGTATTATACACTACCATAAAGTTATTACTATCCACATTACGATTCACTTGTGGAAAAAATTTAACTTTATCGTCCTGTATAATAAATTACTATTTCGGCATCTAGGGACCCCGAAACGCGAAGATTGAAGAATCTGGGAAGGTAATATTTTGTGATTACAATATTTCCTTCGTCTTTTCGACGAGGGAAGTAATTATAAAAGAAATAGTTGCAGTAGTGTGGACATATAGTAAAGAACGAATAATCACGGTCATAGTTAAAACGACAGCAGAAACAAAAATGAAAGAAAAAGTAAAAGTAAGAAAACCGGGGAACACCTGGACCGACACAGTAGAAGAAAAGGGAAGACATGGAAAGTATTGCCGGAAGTAAAAAGGAGTAAAAGAAATAGGCAAACAAAACTAGTCATTAACCGCTATTCATGTTCAACATAAGAATCCCGGACAAAAAAAGATTGTCTAGTGGATTAGCTACAAATAAATTTGCAAAATCAGATATTTATCAATCCATTTCTGAAGTTAATTTCATTACCTTTTCCCACGGTACTATTTTTATAGAAATTCCAAATATCAATATCAGAACTTAAAAATCGAATTTTTATACTGGAACTGTGTAAATCGTCAGATTCTAAATCTCCTTACCAATCTTTTTAGTAGTTTTGAAAACTTTTCACTCTTTCTGATTGTACGTGTCGTAATTGAAATGAAAAAATCTATTAGGAATTATAATTAGTCAATCGCAAATTCTAAGTGCTGATTTTAACAGTTATCCCTTAAGTCGCCCTTCATGTTCTGAAGTTTTCTAAACCTTTTATTGGGTGCATCGCCCCCAAACCAGTAGCTACGGGGGGCTGGAACTGTCCTTGTCCCCACGGAGAAGATTCATATATTACCTAAAGTCGTAGAATTATTGATTGCTACAAAATGATACACGATATGCATTCACGTCACGAGTAACGAGTTTGGATAGAACTTTGGAATGGGATTCCCTCGAAGAAAATTGACCGCCCGGATGTTATCAAAAATTGCTGTTAAATTTACTAACATATTCAAGTAACAAAAAAACATATTTAAAATGCTTTCTTCCCGTATTTAGCGAGATGTTAGAAAACCATTCTTCGCTTCAACCAAGACAGTTAATTTAGCTAAAACAAGATTTTAGAAAGAATAATTTGCATATTTAATTAAGTAGACAGCTGTAAACCTGACGTAAAAGCAAACGCCGAAATCTTACTATAAGGTGGAGGCCATTCTTGTATACAAAGATAACGTGCCGTATGTTTGCCCCATAATGAAAGTTACGATAAATTAAAGTTATTCTTAATTCCCAAGAAAATATCTAGTTTTTGTTTAAATCTTTGCTTTACACATTAAGATTTACATCGAAATCATGTACCCTATTCTGTGTCGTTGCCTTCTATTTCTGTTTTTGTATGTCGATGACCCTAAAAAACAACACTATAAACTATCTCATTTCTAAAATTTTTAATTTCATCGCTGTTCCATAAATAAACATTCAGATTTTTTACAGAAAAGCCGTTCCTGTTATTTTTTCTGCATAGACAGTGTGTCCACAGACTCATTCTCAACATGGGTATCTCCCTTATTAAGAGAGATAAAGATTTGTTTCAATGGGATGAAATACTCATCGGATACAGTTGTACCAAACCCCATAAATAAACTCTGGATATTCAAAATAGTTCAGGCGCTGCAGCAGTAAATTTTGGACTTTAATTTTTTTTTTAAATAACTCGTCCATTTTAAGAAGAAGTCGAATTTAAAATGCACATTCTTAGGATCTTAGGGCACTCTTTTAATAGGATTCTAGTGGTGCTGTATTCAGATTTTAAAAACTGTTATCGTAGTTGAGCTACAATTGCCAACTTTATTTTTTCTTATGGTTGTCATCATTGGCTATGCCGCCTTTGACAGAAGAATTCTTTTCGCTTTTAAAAAATGTGTAATTTGTTATACCTAATACCAAAATAAATGGCGAAAAATTTTTAAAAAAATATTTTTAGTTTGACAAGTGAGAGTATCGCTCGTGAAGTTTGCCATTTGAAGATTTTGAAAACGAAGAAATAAAGAAATATTATTTTATAGCAATTATGCATTTATTAAAAACATAAACCGCTTTGAAAAATATTTAGATTTTGTATTAAATCAAATTGTAATAAAAAATTACAAAATATGTTTAAACACTTGACCATTATTTTTCAAACAGAAGTATGATCTTCGGATATTAGATTTAATGACCTTGAAATGTTTGAATTACGCTTTCACGAAGTTTATGTACATCATCGTATGTGCAAATATAGACTATGTCTTTAATGTAGCGCCATAGATAGAAGTCGAGCGGCGTCAGATCAAAAGACCTTGGTAGCTATGCAATCGGTCTACGGGTTACCATCCGCCTGTCACCAAAACGCTCAGACATGAAATTGGTTACAACCCTTGAATTATGTGCTAGGACACCATCCTAACGAAACTAGCAGCTATAAGCCTCTGCTAAACGTAATGCATCCGGAAAATCTTCAATCTTCTTTCCTAATAAATGCAGATAAACGTCGAACGTTAGTGTTCCATTAACATGTATAAAACCAAATACCTAGTCACGCCCGACATTAAATCCAAAACGTACTTGATGTCGCCCAGGTATGAGTACATGTAGGTTTTCTGTAGACCAAAATAAATTTAACCTATTAAATCAACTATTGTTTGTGAAACTAATTTCATCAGACCATAATAATTGTGAAAGAAAATTATCATTACTATTGCATTGTCTAGTATACCATTCGCAAAATCCTGAACTGCTTGTAAAACGGTAGTTTTGATTTTCTTATTTATGCGCTGTAGATTTGCATACGGTTTTGAAAACAGTATGTATTAAATTTACCGATATATGAGATGGTTGTCTTTATTCTGGATACTGGTTTAAGTACATTTTGAGAAGATTTGGTCGATTTTTTGACACACAATGTAACAAGACAACAAATGTATCACTGTTATTAAGTAGCTCCAAGACAAAAAATATGCAAAATACTCGTAAAATATCAGTTAATTTAAGATTTTAGCAGTAATTTATATTGTAACAAAATAAACTTAATGTCAACAATGTAAACAAGCAATCGCTGTTTTGTTTTTTGTTTTCAAAGCCTTCAATTAGCACACCTCGCGCCCGATGCTCTCACTTGTCAAAGTAACATTATGGTTTTTCTTTAGTTTTACGCTATTCATTTTTATATTAGGTATAATAAATTATACATTTTCGAAAAGCGAAAATAATTCTCTTTTCAAAGGTGTCATGACCAATCATGAGTCCTATAACGAAAATGAAACTTGCAGTTGTAGCTCAACTACGATAAAAGTTTTCAAAAATCTGAACACGCCAGTATATTTCTATTAAGAGTGACTTGAGCAATGTGCAAATTAAATTCGACTTTCTTTTAATAGCGCCTGGATTACGTTGAATATCCAAATATTTATGAGGTTTGATACAATTTTACCCAAGGAGTATTTCATCCTATTTAACCAAATCGCTATCTGTCGTAATAAGCGAAATCCCCATATTGAGAATGAATCTGTGGACACACGGTATAGTGTAATAGTAGCCTCGCTTTAATAATAACAATAGTGTTTATAAAATATAAAATTTCTAATTATTAGCAAGGGGTACTATACTTTATAATTTGTTAAGTTTCAATTAAGAATTGTCTGTCAAACTCAGGGCAAATTAAAAGAATGTGATATTTATTACCAAACATAAATGGTTTATTACTCTTTCCTTATTTTATTTATTTGCAGTAACTTAGGACTTAGCTCCGGCGAACATGAAACAATTCCTAACTCAGGGGTCGTTCATAAAATAAGTAGAAACATTTTTATGACAAATAATTTGTTGTATGACAATAACTTTCGGATATTAGAGCAAATGCACTGTTCCCAGCTGACAGTTAAATAACTTATAAATTCAGTGCAGTAAACACTGAATTTTAAACACCAAAATGCCAAGATTCCATCAGGTAAATACGATTAACTATGTGACGTAACAATGGCTAACCTTGTTTTGTTGCTAGTGTGACGTAAACCCACGCGTGGTTCGCTTTTGTTCAATTTCCGGCAAAAACTGCAACTGCCGCCCCAATTCGCACTTTTTAGGTACGCCAGCTAAATTATTCGAAGCTCGATGGAGCTGGGACTCTGGAAACACATTGAACTTCTCAGCAAAGATCTATTCTTGACGAACCCCAGTTCCTACGTGGCTGCACGAACTCCTTGCTGTGAGGTGTTACCTTTTTTGAAGAGGTGGAAGGACGCCACGGCAAATACTCGCTTGGAAATCGCTTGTTGGTTCTAATTCTTCTACTCAGGAATAGATGTAGGCCTCCTCTCCATGTAGCCAAAAAAAAATCAGCCTTCCGATGTCTGAAACTTCCTCAAAATATTCACCGACGTAGGCTCGCACTCAAAGACGCACCAGGTGAAATTTTGCTGGCCTAGTTGTACTATCTTGGGAGCTCCTACACTTGAGAAAATTACAACCACAGATGCGCGGCAACTTGGTGAATAATGTTAATACGAAACTGATATCACAAATGCCTTTTTGTTCACAATTTAATACAATAAATGTGGAGCTCAATTTGCCCCCAACATGAAACATTTAAAAGCTTGTTTGATTCATTATGACAATTAACTGTCTCGTAACTAAGCAAGTAGATTTACAATTGTTTAAAAGCAATTAGGTTTGATTACATGTTTCTACTTATGGACTACAGTTTTGATGTCATGTCTTTGTATTTTCACCACAGTTTTCTCTGCTTTTGGTTTTTACTTTGGTTTATAAGGCACTGATACACTTGAGGTCTTTTAGCCTCTCACTAATTGTCTTTCGATCGGTCGCCTTTCATTTTTCCATTGCTCTATTGCAATTATTGCTTTACTAGCACTGTTTTTTCGTTTACCTTTCAGTTAAATTGCCGTTTGCTGGCGTATAAACTTTTAATGCATAACGCTCATACAATTTGTATACTTAAAAATCATTCTGTATCATTTTATTCACATTACGTTTGACGTTACTAAGCTCAAATCTGTCAGTTACAAATTAAATTGCATTGGCGCTTTCAAACATTTATCATATCTAAAAATCTGAACGTAACCCTTCTGAAACCTGCCTTATCTCATGCTAACTTTTCTCCCTCAAATTATTAGTTACTGTTGCTCACAAAAGTTCATTTATTAATGTAAAGTACTGATTATCTTGCAATAAATAAAATTTTTAATTCTGTGCTCATGTTGACCTTATTCATTCTGTTACTTAGGCAATCAGAATTGCTGTGGGCAGTAAACTATTACAATAGGTCTCAACACTATAATTCACTTCGTTCTACTGCAGAAATTAAAGCTAAACAAATAGTCTCGATGACTAAAGCCAGATTTTTAATTTACAAAAGCAGCGTTTCCCATCCTCAGCTATACCTCATTAACATTTGCATGTGCATTTTTGAATGGTGTAAAGCACAATTGGTGACAAAAAATTACTAAAGTCAAAGCAAAATGTCAAAGTTCATCATTCTTTATTCGTCAAATAAATTCAAGCTGTTAAAAATAATATAACTGATCCTTCCAGTTGAGAATGATGCCACAAATGGGTTTTCTATGACTTAAGTAATTTTCACAAGTTATAAAATGCCTTAAGCCACCCTTGGGCCTTAAGGCCGGAAAAGCTATAACGCTAAACTCAACTGTTTTCACGAGATAAGCATCTCGCCTTTATACTTTGTTAGCCGTCTACCGGCGGATTATCTTCTAGTGAGGTTCTGCTGGAACTGCGCTTTGGCAGCTTGCCCGAGACTGCGTACCGCAGAGTTGTGGCATTTATCAGAAGTCCTGGCGCTCGACAGATTCAAGTGCCGATTGTAACTAAAGTTGCCGGCGTAACACTGACTGTAATTTCAATTTATACTGGTTAACGTCACACCAGTATGTTAATAAAAGGCAGAACAAATTAACATCAGTAAAAATACTGGAGGAAAATATAAAATATATTGCCAATATCAATGAAAAGTTTTTAGTAATTAAGAACGATGTAAGCAAAGACGATTAGAAAACGATTGAAAAACCGACAAAACAGAAAATAAGGGAGTTACAGAAAACGTACAGCATGTAGCAAATAAAGGTGAAAGCAAATACAGGGTCGCTATTATGTATGGGACCAAAGCTGTCCTAGTCAAACGGTTTGAGATATGCGTTTCATATTTGGTATATGTTAATTTGAGGTTATTTTGCATATTCTGAAGTAAAACGAATGTTTTTTCATATAGTTTTTAAGTGCGGTCGCCAGATTAAATTTTTTTAAATAGCAACCTTGGCTGTGTCATACATCAATAAAAAGCTTGTTTTTTTTCTTTTTAGAAATATTACACATCTATAGGGGTACATAAGAAAATAACGCAGATAAATTTAAAAAAAACATTTGAGGCATGCTTAATTCGTCGCTGCACATTTAGTGAAATCTAGTAAACATTGCATTAACAAAACGTCATAAATAAACAAAACACAAACAAAAACAAGTAGTAAGAGCTTAATAGCTGACAAAATAAACATCAGACATTGTTAATTCTTCCTGTAAGTAGTTGTATTGTCTGGCAAATCTTTAGAATTCTGCAATATGGATCATCTGTCAAAAAGAGAACGGATAGAGATTCTCATGACAATTGGTTATGGTGACACAAGACGAACACACGACAAGGTACGTCAATAAAATTTAATACGACACATCCGATCGGAATCCAATTGGTAGATAGAACTTTAAAAAGATTTATTGAAACCGGAAGCGTAAAAGACCGTCCTAAATCTGGTAGACCAATTACTGCCACATTTGAATAGAATTCTCTTGAGGTAGTACTGGATATGGTTGAGCAACCTCAAACGTCTGTTCAGCAGTCACAACATTATTGGACCATTTTTCAAATACTGCAGGAAAACATACTGCTCAACAAATGAACTGGACCACCCATACAATAGTAATTTATTATACAAGACGATAAAGTTGAATTTTAGCCACGAGTGAATCGTCTCGACGTTAATGATTCAAGAGTGAATAGTAATAACTTTATCGTCGTGTATAATACAATATTTTTTTCTATAGCAAGAATTTCAAAAGAAAATAAAGACAGTCCATGACATTTCAAAATGTCAGTAGCTAGATTGGGTTGCTACGATAATGCGAAGCTGTCATATTTAATTTAAACAAAAGTTACAAAAGTAAATTACTTTATCTATCCTTGATGTTAAAGTGCTAGGTACTTTATCTACCCTTGCTGTTAAAGTAAAACTTGACCTTTTGTTTTGAATTGATAAAAGCACACTTTAACATGTGCTATAGAAAAAATTGTATTTATTACATTACGTCATAAAATATATTTATAAAAGTGTTTGTTTTAAAGTATACTCATATAATCATATTTAATTGCACTCTCCTCAAATATCAACTAAAGCATTAAAAAAATCATATTAATAACATTAAAAAAGAATAACAAAATTATATTTAACAAAAATAAGAAGAACAAAAAAATAAATTAAGAGTTTTTTGAGTCTCCTCAGAACGTTTAAAATATTTTGGCAACGATTTGGCATACTTTGTATGCAGTGTGATATCAAAATTTGAACAAAATTCAAAATCTTCAAATGATAATATTTTATTAATAGACTTAGTTTTATTTAATCCAAATTATGAAAAGAAATGCTTTTTATAGTGACGCAATCCTGAAAGGTTACCAAAAATTCCAGACTGTCCTTATGGAAAATATATTTTAAATTGCACCAATATATGCAAATGCTCCAGTTCATTTGTTGAGCAGTATATTATTCCTCAAATTATAGAACTTTTTCCAAATCATGATAACCCAAATGCAGTCAACGAAAACATCTGCTTTCAGCAGGATGGCGCACCTCCCCACTATGTACTTGTAGTGCGCAATTATTTAAGTGACAGTTTTTATCGACGTTGGATCGGGAGAAGAGGAACCGTGGAATGGCCCGCTCAGTCACCAGATTTGTCTCCTTTAATTTTTTTTTTGCGGGACCATTTAAAAAGTCGCGTTTATTTAAACAGATCTGACAATTTAGAATAATCGAAAAATAATATTCGTGCTGAAATGGCTGCCTCAAATGTTTTCTTTTTTGTTAATTATCTGCGTTAAACTCTTGTGTACCCCTATACATGTGTAATATTTCTGAAAAGAGGCAAAAATAAGCTTTCTATTGATGTATCACACAGCCTAGGTTGCTATTTAAAAACTTTCAATATGGCGACCGCACTTGAAAACTGTATGAAAACACATTTTTTTACTTCAGAATATGCAAAATAACCTTAAACTAACATATACCAAATATGAAACGCACCTCAAACCGTTTGAGCGGGGAAGCTATGGCCCCATACATAATAGCGATCCTGTATAAACCGTAATACATAAACGGAGCAAGATTTTCACTACCATTAAGTAACAGATTAAACGTTGGATGAAACAGTTTAAAGAAACAATGAATATAGAATGAAAAATATTCTCATTCAATATCGAACCATTACAGATAGCATTAAATACGCCAGTTAATGAAGAACCAAAGAAGTCAATTCAGTAAACTGAAACGAAAATGCACAGAGAGTAAACCAACGAACCCAAAAATGTTGATAATATATACGGAAACGGTAATCGCTTTTTTTGAGCCGCTAATGAGAAGAAGCTGCGAGAAGAGGAGATCAAGACTAAACGATTCAAATGAGGGAACCTACAAAAAAGGGAGATTTAAGATGCTGTAACATCTGATGAATGATAACATTACTTAGTATAACAAATAAAACCTTATATAGGATAATATCGTACAGAATAACATCCTTTCGTTACACGTTAATAGTTATTTGTACAACTAGTTTTGAAAGTCATCCTTTTTTTCATGAATTTACAGTTTGATTAACGTTGTACACGTAGTTTTTTTCCATAGTAATTTCTTGTAACTCGAAAAGGACTTCGGAATTTACAACTGTCAAATTGACAATTTACAATTTTAATAAAATAGTTAAAAAAGTGTACTTTTTTAATTCTGTGCTCATGTTGACCTTATTCATTCTCTTACTTAGGCCATCAGAATTGCTGTGGGCAGTAAACTATTACAATAGGTCTCAACACTATAATTCACTTCATTCTACTGCAGAAATTAAAGCTAAAAAAATAGTATCGACGACTAAAGCCAGATTTATTTTTTAATTTACAAAAGCAGCGTTTCCCATCCTCAGCTATACCTCATTAACATGTGCATGTGCATTTTTGAATGGTGTAAAGCACAATTGGTGACAAAAATTACTAAAGTCAAAGCAAAATGTCAAAGTTCATCATTCTTTATTCGTCAAATAAATTCAATATTTATATAGGATAATATCGTACAGAATAACATCCTTTCGTTACACGTTAATAGTTATTTGTACAACTAGTTTTGAAAGTCATCCTTTTTTTCATGAATTTACAGTTTGATTAACGTTGTACACGTAGTTTTTTTCCATAGTAATTTCTTGTAACTCGAAAAGGACTTCGGAATTTACAACTGTCAAATTGACAATTTACAATTTTAATAAAATAGTTAAAAAAGTGTACTTTTTTCACGATTTTCAGTTAAAAAAGTAGTAATTTCTTGACGATTTTTCGTTAGAAAAGATTACTTTCATGATCACTATGCAAAAATCTGATGTGAAACACGCACACAACTTCCTTTTACAGTAATCTTATGATTAGCCAAGAAGTTGACTTTTAATTTTTAAGCATTTGTGAAAAATTTTCAGAAATTAAAAATTCTGCAGAAACTGTACAAAATAGAGCGTCAGTTGAGACAAATTGTAATAATATGCCGGGCATCCTAAAAGAGGAGTTAATAAAAAAAAGAAGTAAGAAAAGAAACCCATTTTAGAGGTATTCAACTGGAAAATCACTTATCTCACATCAATACGCATTAAAAATGTAATAAAAATGTAAAGTTTTAATAACATCGTTAAGAGCCATTCTTGAAAAAATCGAAAAAACTAAAAAATCACAAGAGTAAACAACACCTACTTCCGGTTATGCGATTTTCTTCAAAAGCTTGTTGTGGCATCTAGACAAAACTTATATATGAAGTTTCACGCCATATCTCTTTTCTTTTTTGGGATATGCTGTTCACACTCACATAGACACACACATAGACACACACACACAGACACACATACTGACAAACTAATGACCAAAAACATGTTTGTTGGGTTCAGGGGACTCTAAAACGTGAAGATCTGTTGAAAACCCAATTTCGAATTTTTGGGGTGAATTCAATACCTCCTTTATTGTAAAAGAAAGTAAAAAAGTATATTTCTTAATTAATTAGTCTTCTTATGTCATCTTTCTTAGCGTTTGGTTGATAAAGATGTTGAAATTTTACGCGTTTCTTTGTGATATGAACATGTTTTTGAGATTGGTTCTCTTCCTTAAGTTCTTGGGGTTTATTAGTTTCAGAATTGAGTATGATAAGCCTTTTCATTTGATTTGATGTTTTTTAGGGTTTGTATTCTGGGAATGATCCCAAACTTCTCGTCTTATTTTTAAATTATTATTGCCAATTTTGATAATTACCGCATATGTTAGGTTACTTACGCGTTTACTTTAAGTTAAATTGAATTTTGAAAATGCTTGAGCATATAGTTTGGTAACTTTTCATTTACGATTGGTATTCTCATTTCTTTTAAAATTTCTATTATATAACTTTAGGGGGTGCTATGTCCTGCTTACATTTTGAAACATTAAGTTTTTAGTTTGCTTCTGATATCTTAGCATGCATTGGTGCCATTCTTGTCTAGCGTTGTTTATACTCTAATATAATCAGGAATCAGGTTTTGGGATTTATTGCAACCTATCTGATTAATCATGAGTATGAAGGTATTTTACTTACCTTTTGGCCGCACGGTATCTCAGATATGGAATCCTTTATGATCTTACATTTTCATTTTTGACGTTTTACTGCACCTGTACCAGATTTTCTAATAATATTTAACTGATCTACAACTATTCCTTAATTAATCTGCAGAATTCAATTCATTTCTATGTAAAACTAAGCATCTGTGCTTCGCCTAATCGGTATCGAGCGCTATAATTAATAAAATAATTTGTGTGACTCACACACTAATTTTATATTTGCTATGTAATAATTTTGAAGCTGTAGTACCTATTTAAATTCTGAGTTTATTTTGAATATAATTGATTCAGTTTTACATTTATCATAAACATGCATGGTAATTATTCGCCACCTGATTCTGACAATATTTATTTGGGGCGTACGTCAATTTAACCACTGAGATTATTTTTTATGAAGTTGTATGAGCGAGCATTGAAACTGAAACCATACTGCCCTTAAAGATTATTAGGAATTTTATTTGTGCTTCCTTCGTCCTCTTTCTTTTTCAAAAATTGGATAGTAGCGTTTTTTCGATGTACACCTTTTTTTTAGCAAAGCGCTCTAGGTTTATTGTTACTCGACGCCCATATTTTTCACTTATTTTTGTTTGTGTCTCTAGTTTAATCTGCGACCAGCTCCAGCTAAAATGTGGATTTCATTTGTTAATTTCTTTGTTATAAGTCAGAGTGATGTAACACCTTGATTAACAAAATCTTACGCCTGGTGTTGGAAACAATAAATCTTGCATATATCCAATATATGCTGTTAGAATTATTACCAGTCATTCTTGCATTTACTATTTATAGACTACGAACACATTGTTGACGTTCTTAATAAACAATTTTCGTGAAACGCACTTAACAATAAACAGTTGTACAGTATAATGACGTTTAAACTTGAGGACTGAGCAGTGTCTCCACTTTCGTTCCAATGCATAGCCTTTGATGAAGTCACTTCAGTATGTATGCGTGCAAGAGTAGCAAATAGTGGAATAGCAAAAGAGAACATAAAGCAAATAATTGAACGACGTCTTCCCCACCAGTTTAATAAAAATGCGTGGCCACTCTCCAGTTCCTTCTCCTTTCTTTCATTTTAGTTTCCGTCATATACAGTTCTGTCATCTTTGATTTGACAAGCTGGAATAGACTAAAAGAAGAAGGGAAAGCACCAAGGAAAAAGTAGAAATGAGGGAATAACAGATTTTTTTTCTATATTTTAATGCATACATCAGTAGATTTTTTGCATATTTTAGAAAATATACGGGGTTATTCAATTTTGAGGCTCACCAATAGGTGCTCCAATAATTTTTTAAAACATTTTCAGCATTAAAATACACAACTTTGTCGTAACTTAACTTACAACGTATTTTTTCAGTTCTACTTATACCTCACATACAATAATATGGTACTACAGTCTTCCCATTGCATCCAAACATCCTGTATATTTCAAAAGCTGCCGTTAGCAAAACATATTTTCAGATTATGCATTGAACAGTATTCGATATGGTTTAGAACCATATAAGAACTCTTGCATTATTTTTAATAGTTCCATTGCAGTTACGAACAAGAGATAAAAATGCAGCTAACCGAAATGCACCCTTGTAAATTATATTTGAATCGGCAAACAACGACATGTATCCATTTAAAATTGTTTAGCCAGCCTCGTATCCTGAATCGCTTACCCTGAAAATCCGAAGACCGAAGGGGTACATCGAACCTAATTTGCATTTGGCAAAAAGGTTTATAACCTGCCTGCTGTATAATATAAAAGTCAGAAAATCAACTACCACTAAGCATTGTGTGTTGTGCTATGGTAGTGTGCTTCAGCATGGTAAGTTCTATGTCTGCGCTGATTGATCATTAATCATTTATTTGTTAAATTTTATATTGTATAACTAAGTCTCTGCTACACAGTGGGCATTACATCTAAATATGATATAAGAAAGGTTCCTACTTGAAGCTTAAAAAATCGGTTTTCGCTACTTTTTAGTTTCCCCTTTATGAATATTAACTAGTATTCAAGTTAGTTACAAGTAATAATTAGTGTTTAGTAAACATAATGTATTCGACTTAATTTATAAATTAATCTACAAATCAGTATATATTTTTCTTTTAATTCTTTTAGTGATAATATTGTTAAAACAGAAACATAATTGCTATGCTTTCACTAATCTTTCAACTTTAAATCCCGTCGAAAATTTTCAAAAGTATTAAAATGTTCGGCTTTTACAAAAACTTATTTAAAGAAAAACTCCATTATCTAATTAATAGTGATATAAATAATTTAACAGTAGCAGATGCAAACTTCCCACATTGTTAAATGCAGAAGAGAATTTATTTCTGCGATAAAGTAATAGACTCATTACTATAAAAACATGTGCATGCAATGTGGACTATTTTTTGCATCTTTATGTTTCTAATTAATTTTAACAACTTAATTCTAGATTTTCTTTCATTTTATATTTATAGCAATATAAAATATATATAAATATATACGTTATAAATATAAAAATACATATTTCTAAAGTTTTTTTGACATGTGAGTTCCAAAATATATATGGTAGGTCAACTTTTAACCAGTTTATAGAACCACTACGGTTTTTAATAACTTTCGTTAACGAACTTCTCGGCTAAAGCTACTCTAGTTCTTAATCTTGTCGCTGAATATCTTATTTCATGCATAAAAACGTCGCCTTTTTATTCGCAAAATTTTATTTTGCTAATTTGAGTGTTTTTCAAATTAAATCATATTTTTCTGTTGGAGTACCTATTAATAGTATTTTAAAATTTAATAAATATTTTTGCATCATATGAAGATTCACAGAAGAGAAAGTTTAAGCATATGAGGATGTATACAAAAACATACTGTAAAACTGCTCTATTTCTGAATTGAAATCAACAAACAGCGATTTAAACATAGTGGGGAAAATCCTTACATACAGTTATAATTCAAAAATCATACAGACTTATAAAAGCGAAAAACTAACGTCAAAGCTTTTCAAAGGTTGCCTCGTCGCAAAGACTTGTTTTATTAATTCTGCTTTCAATAAATTTATGCCACACATAACTAAAAAAAATCAATGCCAAGTAATATAGACTATTTTAGGAATCGTAAAAAATATAAAAACTTGTTTATGTTGTGCTTACATAGGTACATCTAAACAAAGAATATTACACCTAAATAAACACCGTTTCTTGCTAAAGTTTTATTGGAATAGAATTTCCAACATTTTAATTATGGAGTCAACAAATTTATGCTTCCTTTTTTATTAACTACAATAGGTACGTAAAAGTGAATATTTTTCAAACGTTAAATCACATCGTATTCCTTAATTTTACAAGCCTTTCGTAAGTCGTTATTTATACACCGCAACGCCAACATTCACTTCAGAAGTGAGTAAAAGCGTTTTGAGCAATCTGAAGTTCATTAACTCGATTACAACATAAATAGTAAATTCGCCTGTTTCACATATAATCTTCATTAGTTGTTCAAGGTAAAAGTTCATTCCGAGTTCACCAATTAGCATTCATTTTCGACGGCATCCTTTAACCGATCTGTAGGGGTTTATTGGCACCATTTAAATACGACGATTCACTCTTTTCAGCCGATTATTTTCAAAATTATAGAGATTGCGAATTTACTACTCTATTGTATAATTGTTAAGAAGTCAACAAAAAATCAAAGGATGGGTCCGTCTTAGTCACGACTCTAATTTATTCCATAGAAGTGAACCCCAATTATAGAATGGTAGTCGTACAATCAAATGTAGAAATGCCACACTGAGGCGTCCGCTGGGAACCTTTGATACCACAGTTTGGCCAGACACATTTATTCACAACTAGTACTTACTGAACTGAAAACCCACCGTCTGCATTTGACATGGGTAATTCTTTACAAGGTGACCCGTTGTTCTACGTTTTTTGTTTAAAATATAGAAATGGTAGATCACCGGGCGTCCAACTACTTTTTTGTCGTTTTCAAATGGGCGTGTGGTTTCGCAGCATTTTTTAGTCATCGTATACCCATCACCAAAAATAAGACAATGGATCTCAGACTATGCACAAACTTTTTTAAAAAGTCCAACATAGATATATCGGAAATAGCGATTCGGTTAAATTCCTTTAAATTGACTATGCTTGTTCTTTTACATAACCATTGGAGTCAATGAGTAGGACTTTGCTCCAGTGTGAATGCTGTAACGCAATTTTACATCACTTTTTTTGGTGATCTATTCATTTTTTTTTTGCTTATATGAATTCCTAGTCGAGCCGTTTTATGCGTTGCTTTGTGGTGTTACTCAACACAAATATAGGGTATTTCTCCAGTGTAAAGCCTCATATGAAGCTTCAGTTAAAACAGACGAATTTGCTATTTAGCAGAATGCTCGAAGCGCTTTTACTCGGAGGTCAGTTTGGCATTATAAATAAGAGCAGACTTACAAAAGGATTGTAAAATTGGCATACATCGTGTGATTAAAACTTGAAAAACACCAAATTTGCAAAATTTAATGAATAAAAAAGTGGTACTTTTTAGACATAAAGTAAAAACTACAACAAATTTCATAAAAGCAATAACAATGAGCAAGTTCGTTAACTTAAGGTATTAATATTCAACTAGTGTCGCTATAAAACTTGTCAAAAGTTGATCCATAATTTTATGTTGGAAATTTTATCCGAATGAAACTTTAGCGAATGTTTTTGTCTATGATGTACGTAAGCACGCCTGAAACAACCTTTTTTTTAATTTTTAGTTGCTGTAAATGAGGGGAGAATCAATAATTAAATTATTTTAACTAAACAAAGTACTATTATTTTTCAAAATATACAGAAACCTATTTGAAAAAGTTGCGTAGAATTAAAAGGGTTGTTAAATAGGTAGTCACAGCCACCCGTAAAACAATTTTCACTGGTGTTTCATATAGTTTTCTTACCACCTTGTGTATCGCGAAATATGAGTTAACTTATTATCCGATACGATAAGGATATGCGGCTCTCGCTCATTTAGGAACCCGAAAATTACGTAAATAGAAATTAGTTCTAAAAAATTTCATGTTTTGTGTCCAACGTAAAAAAACACAGGTACGAGTATCTTCAACTTAATAACAAACAGTCCCAAAATCAACAGAATATTAAAGCAATTGCAATGTTTTATTGAAACGTCAAACATACAAAAAGCATCTTCAATACTTCATTCTATGTGGCCATCTCTCTTCCACTTAAAATCAAAATTATAATTGCTTTAAATTCTTGCTGATGTTTATTAATATTTTTTAAGAAACTTCGGTTTATTCTCGTTTTTAAAATATAAAAATCAATTAGTCAACAGTACTCAAATTGAGATAGGAATAAGATTTTTTTTTATATTTCCATCCATTAAATAATATGTCCATAATTATATTTTCAATAGTAATATACCAAGGGCGAGACATACTTACCGATAATTTTGCACACGCCAAGGGTCGAGTGCTGGTTGTAATGAAAACTGTCCCGAGGATTGCCCGAGGGCAGTTTTCTAAGGGCAACCAGCACGATGATTTTTGGCACGGGCAAAATTATATGTAAGTATGTTGCCCGTGTTTATATTTTGAAGATTGTTACCCACAACCTGTATACGAATTATGATTTAAAATTGATCTAATAATGCCAAAAAACTATAATTGATTGTTTCTTACATTTCTCTTTCTAATTATGATTATGGCACCATCTACGGGGTCGATAATCAGCACTAGGGAGCTTATCGCTTGATAATCATCCCTAGGGCGCTTATTAGGTAATCAATTCGGGATTGGTAGATTTAAAAAATGCTAGGTTCACATTAGATGATATCAGTCATGTGGCAGTTGTGTGAATAATCTTTAATATTATTAGGAAGAAAACTTACAATACAACATATATCACCACAATTAAATTTATTGTTATGTTAAGCTTAGAGATATTATACCGCCATTTGTTTTTTACATTAAAATTGAACCACTTTTGTATGTAATTAATTGCTGAATTTAAAAGCAATCGATTTTTTTCGAACTTATTTGCTTCATTAGTTAACATTTTCAATATCTGTGTAACTAAAAAGCCAAAAAACGTTCTAATACAGTTTCGAGTAAGTTGTGAAATACACTTCTCCAATAAATTAACGCACCACCAAAAAGTAGCCAAAAGTTTCAAGTTAATTTTTGTCGAAACCACTTATCCGATTTGGACGATTCTTTTTTCGAATGACAAGTTGTCTCTTTCAGAAAGTTAGTGTACTACTGTAT
Source organism: Agriotes lineatus (assembly GCA_940337035.1). NCBI lineage: Eukaryota > Metazoa > Arthropoda > Insecta > Coleoptera > Elateridae > Agriotes > Agriotes lineatus. The sequence continues at coordinate 10,975,611 of OW679198.1, read as the reverse complement.
TCGCATAGACACTTATTATTTTTATAAATCCCGGGTGTAACAATTATAACGTGTTTTTCCATAACATTTATAACACCCTGTGGAGTTCAACAGTTACAATATCAAGTTATAATTCAAAGCAAACTCTAGCCTTATCTTTGTACAACATTTTGTTTTTTGATTTACTCTTTTATCTTAGCTACTGCAAGAGGAACACAAGTATATCATAAACTTTTACATATAACCAAACATGTTTTTTCTAGCTTCAGTATAGAATTTTCAGATATACAAGGTGTACACAATGTGGACAGATTTTGTGTGGTTGGCATTGATATAAGTAATTTGAGTATAGGAATGCCTGCCCGCTAAAATCGCGTCTAGCACGGAAACTCGGCTGCCATGGGCATGCATTTCTTATTCAAATTACTTATATCCACACCCCTTACAGACACACAAAATCTATCCACATCTTGTACACCCTATATATTTGAAAATTGTATACTGAAGCTAGAACAAAAACCGACAGGTTTTTAATTTGTTGCGAAGAATCTCACAGACTGCAGAAATATGACAACATTGCCTTTACAGCTCTAAACTACAGTGTTTTAGAATTTGATGCGATTTAAAAAGTTTCTATAATTCGTTTCGGGAGAATTTTATCAAATGAAAAATGGCAAAATAGTTATTTATGTACCAAGGGCATTATGAAGATGTTTATGCCTCTGGTCCGAACGTTTGTAATTCGCCTGAGGGGTATAATATTCAGTAATGAACGTAATGCCATATTACAACGTTTTATTTTCCACTTTGAATACGTAAATAAATTGAAAAACTTGAAAAGCAATCCATAACACCCTAGAGCGTAAACAGCGGACGTAGTGATTATGGCAGCTTATTAAGGGAATGCATAATGCGCGGGCATTATCATTACGCATGGTCTTTACGCCTTAGGGCGTTATGGACTGCTGCATATGCATCGTATCACTGATACAAGCAACACGTAATGATCAGTGAAAAACAAATATATTTAATGTTTGGTATGAGGTGTACGAATTTAGTCAAATTTATTAGAATACTCAAAGCAATGGCGGTTCGTAATAATTGTATTCGGGGGGCTCTTAGTTTTTAATAATTACTAAGCAAAAAATAATAGTTAATGATTCACCTACATTCCGTTGATGTTTTAATCCAAATATAAGGATAATTTTTAATTTTAATAATTCAAAAGAAAACATATGCGCAGAACAAAAAGTATTTAAACACTCTGCAAAATGTACATAAGTGTTAAAAAACGAAACACGATAATTTACTTAATAATGGAAAAGCAGAGCATGTATCACATTCACAAATCCATTTGCTTTTCTCGTAAGTGTCCACGGAAAACTGTCTTGTAAAATTGCAAGTTCCAACTTTATTTTGTAGGTTAAAATCTAATCCATTTTTTTTCATTTTAACCTTTTCAACAAACGATGTGGGCGTCTAATATTAATGTTAGTTATGCGAGTTATACGAGTACCGAACCCGTGAAAAGTGTCGAACCTTCGAAGGCCCGACTTCACTTCTCATTGTTCTGCAAGCAGTTATACTGATAAGAACTAATTTATTGCCAACACAATGCTCGGAGTTCGAATACATTTATTTTCAATATCAAAGATTGCACCACGTATACTTATAGGCGGCTGGCTTTACTTTCGGATTGTATTACATTTCGAAAGCATTATGTTTGTAAATAAGCCCGCCAGTTTACGACGTTTTCGGCTGCAGCTTAGTTAGTCTTCCCAACACATTGAAACTGCTCATCTCAATTCTACCACTTCAACGTTTTCGTCCATAATTGCCATATAAGTTTGGGCCCTATTTCAGATCGCCCTTAGAAGCTGCCAGCGTTCAGTGCGTTGATACGCGTGTATTGACACATAAATCATGTTATTCTGGCACACTTCGTAGATATTGTTTTAAGCGGAATCGAATAGCTACCTTCGGATCTCTTCTTCAGCCTTTCTCCTTCTACTGCAAGACGTAGGCCTCTCTTAAAGTCTTCCATTGATCTCTAATCAATTTTCCTGCGATGGCTTTGACGTCATTCAGTCATCTCCTTTGAATTCTACCCACACTTCGTTTTGTGGTTCGTGGTCGCCGGTGCATTATTCTATTGGACCACCTATCAGGCTCTTATCTGGCTACGTGTCCTGTCCAGTTCCACTTACGGGCGCTATACGCTGATCAACATCAATTATCTTAGTTCTCTGACGGATTTCTTCATTTTTGATTCTATCGCTTAACCTAACTTATAGCATGAGACGTTCCATTGCCCCTGAGCTTATTTGCACTTTTGGCTGTTAGTGTCGTTGTTTCTAAGTCGTATGTAATCACTGGGAATATATATGAATATACTTTATATTTCAACGAGTTAGGGATTTCTGGATATTTTAGTAGTTTTTCAATGGATCAATTTGCATTTACTGTGCACATTAACTTTAACAGCTCAGAAGCAAGAGTCAACTTTCAAATGCCATTATCAAGGATAGCCATACTTATGTGACATAAATTATGTTCTATGCCCCAGATTGAAAAGTATGACCCGATATATCTACGCTTTAACATTTTTCTTTATGCAATTGATAGACAGTCTAATATCGGCCTAACCAATAATAGCCTCTAAATGATTGTTATTATGCAGATATATATATTGTTTTCAAACGACTTGTGAACGCTATATCTCCGAAACTTTCCACATGACTTTCTCCGGGTTTGATTTTAAAAGTTAATTTGGAACTTATGGAGATCGTTGAGGCAATGAAAACCATAGGTAACGGCGATAAAGGAATAAGTTTCCCGCTGAGTGAAACAATGTTGGCACAACGATCCCTATTCCATTTCATACCCTATAGTTCAATACCTATGTATTACTTTGATGATTTTTTACTTTAAGGGTGGTTCCTATCGTACAGATTAACTCCTCTAAAAATGTAAAGTTTCTACGTCTTTTGGAAACATAAACGTAAAAAGCATATTAGATCCGTCATATTGAATTTTTCGGATTTGGGATTTTTTGCATCAACCTTAGGTCCCACGCAATGTCTGTTCCGAATTTTAAATTTCTAGGCGGTCGGAAGGTGCAAAAAAAGTCGGTCACCTTTTTTTTGTAACAGACTCATTTCATGCCTTATAATTCAACCCGCATGTATTATTTTGGCAATTAGTGACTCTAAGAGCTATTTCTAAATTTCAAGTTTCTCGGTCTTTTGGAAGAAATCGAAATGTGAAAAGCTGAATTTGCTTAAGGCCGCCATATTGAATCCACCATTTTGAATTTTTCGCATCAACCTTAGATCCCAAGGAATGTCTTTTCCGACATTAGGGTTTGTAAGTAATCGGAAAGTGCTTTGAAAGTTAGGACTATGTAAACATTATTTGTTAAAAATACAAAAAGCCTTACCGACTTTGCTTAATCTTATATTTGAGAATATAACAATTTTTTAAGCTAATCTTTCCCCAGAATCAAACAGCATGATAGTCTTCACAACAATTGCAACTATTTTTTGTTATTAGGAATATTTCTAACATCATTGGACACGTTTACAAACTTTAAAAAATATTGTTCTAGTTCTAAGGCCGGCCACTCAATTTTTGTTTACTTTTTAAAATATGTCCTTTCGTTCTACAATCATGCATATTAAATAATTAATATCTAAAAAAATATCCCAGTAAATTTGTTTAACAACGTTTTTGTTTCAGAAACTCCCAATCGGTCTTATATTTTTGATTTCGTGCACATTTGCACTCGAATTGGCACGAAATGAAAGAGGGCTCGACTTCTCCAATGACTTCAACCTCCCTCAGCACAGGAGTGCGGACATCTCAAAAGATTTGGAAGCACCTCACCTCCCTGTAATTTTTAATGGTGCTGCTTTGCCAAGTAAACCAGTTGCATATGAGATTCCCCGAGTCTCACTTCCAGTAGCATCAGTAAGTAGACAGCCAATTACGTTTAACTATAAGACATTCAATTGATGACAAGATTTTAATCCTGTTCCAATTTTAAGGCACACACATTCCCAAAGCCCTTGCCAAAATCTGAACCATCGTTTTCTGGATATCGTTATGATAAACCAGAAATTGAATTTAGCGAAGGATACGTCTACCCCCAACCATCAAAGAAGTTTGACATTCCATCAACTTCCACAACGCCTAAACCATCACAAGCGACATTTTCTGGATATCGTTATGAGACACCAAAGGTAGAATTTAAGGAAGGATATGTCTACCCTCAGCCTTCAAAGAAGTTTACCTTACCATCGACAACGGCTGAGCCTTCTTCAACACCGTTTTCAGGATATCGTTATGATACACCAAAAGTTGAATTTAAAGAAGGGTATGTCTACCCTGAACCGTCGAAGAAGTTTACCTTACCATCAAGCTCCACAACGCCTAAACCATCGCCATCGACATTCTCTGGATATCGTTATGATACACCAAAAGTTGAATTTAAAGAAGGGTATGTCTACCCTCAGCCATCGAAGAAGTTTACCTTACCATCAAGCTCCACAACGGCCAAACCATCACCATCATCATCTTCTGGATATCGCTACGATGTACCAAAAATCCCATTTGAGGAGGGAAGTCTTTCAATCAAAACTATAGCACCGACTGTGTACTTACCTCCAAAGCCTAGTACAACAGTTTCTATAACAAAGTCTAATATATATATTCCTCCGGCAACTACGAAGTCGAATATATACTTACCTCCAGTAACTTCGACTCGAAAACCAACTACATGGAGCACTTCTGCTAAAACTAGGTCCGATATATATTTACCTCCTATAACTACTAAGTCTAATATATATTTACCCCCAGTAACTTCAACGCGAAAGCCAATTACATGGAGCTATTCTCCTCCAACAACCTCTCATATATATTTACCCCCAGTAACTTCAACACAAAGGCCGATTACATGGAGCTCTTCTGCTAAAACTAAAGCTAATATATATTTACCACCAGTAACTTCTACACGAAAGCCAATTACATGGAGCTATTCACCTCCAACAAAGTCTAATATATATTTACCCCCAGTAACTTCTACTCGAAAACCAATTACATGGAGCTATTCTCCTCCAACAAAGTCTAATATATATTTACCCCCTGTAACTTCTACACACAGGCCTATTACATGGAGCTCTTCTGCTAGAACTAAAGCTAATATCTATTTACCCCCTGTAACTACAAAGTCTAATATATATTTACCCCCAGTAACGTCGACACGAAGGCCAATTACTTGGAGCTATTCCCCTCCAACAAAGTCTAATATTTACTTACCCCCGGTAACCTCAACGCAAAGGCCAATTACTTGGAGTTCTGCTAAAACAAAATCTAATGAGTATTTACCCCCGGTAACTTCGACACAAAAGCCGTGGAGCTATTCTACAATAAAATCATATTTGCCCCCGGTAACACCAGTACGAAAATCAATTAAATGGAGTTTTTCATCAGTACCTTCTTATACAACAAAGATTAATCAGTATTTACCTCCACAAAAGATCAGTACTCCCATTCAGAGAATTTCTACCAATGCTCCACACTATTTGCCGCCTAAACAGATTTTTTAGATATCTCTCTTTGGTAGACAATAATTAATTTGATTTGATATACCGACATCTATAATGTCTGTACATTTTTATTTTGCTACATGTGTATGTTTGCTATCGTCTAATTTAAGTAGTCTGGTTTATTGGAAAAAATTAAAAACCCGCAAATAGTACACTATGATGTCATAGTGTGACTACATGCTACTTGCAGGTTGTTAGTTATTTTTCGTTTCCACTTAATATAAACAGGATTTAGATATCCCCAGGACTGATTAAGCATTTATTTAGTTTAATATTGCTATTACTAGATAATATTACATGTAAAATTGTATTCATCAAGAATATAATATAAATTATATTTTAAGAGCAACAATGATATGTAGACATACTTAGCTTTTTTGTAATTTCCACAGCATGTAAAATAAAGCATTTTTTCTCGTAATATTACATTTTCACTTCCTGCAACAGTGTTATTAGAAACAAATGAAGAACACATAAACATTTCGAGAAAGTAGCTAAAAACGCTTAAAAATGCATATGCACAATAGGACCAGAGCTGGGCAGTAATTAATTACTTTGTAATTAAATTAATTTGTTTATTTGCCTTGGAATTGAATTACTTTTCAAAATGCGGCAATTGTAATTGATAACTGCCATTTTTTTTAAAAAGTAATTGCCAATTACTTTTTAAAAGTAATTAATTACTACATTCAATTACTCAAATACTTTTAAGTAATTAAATTCTGTAAAGTATTTAAATTACTTTACAAGTATTTGAATTACTTGTAGTAATTGAAATTACTCGCGGTAATTGAATTACTTTGTGGTAATTCAATTACTGAATTACTGACATCGATTGAGTGCTAAATCTCCACAACGCAAAAAATAAGATAATGTCTTATTAAGTTACATATTAAGAAAATTGGAATAGGGTATTCTCGGTTCAATAAAGTACAATTTATGATTTCCTCTGACGAGTCGGATAACAGCTAGTTTTGTACAACATATTATTAATATTTGGTGCATTGGCGAAAGTGTTTTGTGGATGTGATGGGCAGATTGTAATAGTGTACGTGTAGCTAATATTTATTGTATAAGACGATAAAAATATATTTGCGGTAAGTAAATTACAGATTACAATAACTACGGTAAAAATATAATTTCATTTTTTCTATAATAATTGACAAATAGCTTCATTTGACGATATTAGTTTATAATAACTATTTATTCATTTCAATTTGCTTGTTTAAACAATGTACTAGCATAGCGTTATACTACCGTGCAAGTGAAAAGGGCGATAAGTCCAGAAAATTACGTTTTTGAGTAAGGAATTGAACTCAACGGCCAAAATGCGATAATAAAATTTAAACAGCATAAAACATATAAATAAAAGGTACCTAATTGCAAAATTCCTTACTTGTTTGACTCAAAAATGAGGTATACAGTATGGTAATAATACAATTTAAAAACGCGGTATGGTTATCTTTTAGCGCGTTTTTAGATTTTATGTGGCTCTTACTGCATTCTTGCATTGAACATTTTGTAAATTATCCATTCTTTGTCGCTTTGTTACCATATAATGCTCATATGCTGTCTTTGATACTGGCAACTAGTGCATAGTTTTGCGGCTATGAAAAATTTTTTACAGTCTGCTGCAGCATGTTAGCTTGAATTATTATTAAAAATCTGGAATAGTGTCTTATAAAAATAATGACTACCTTATAATTCCGCTCGCCTTATACATAATTACCTCTTTACGTTACGACGAAACATAAAACCCCCATGCTAATTACCAGGCATTCTAATATTGGCTTCTATAAAGATTTTAGACGAAATTCCATTTAGGTTTTTTAAAGAATAATGCATACTGGCCAAATTTACGTAATTTGAGATATTTTATTGACCTTATTTTAAAATTAATAGGTAATATTAAATATTTTGATAAAATGAATAGGTACTAGAAATGTTAATAAGATTTTTAAATTTGAAGTAAAAACAGAAAGCAACTTGAGCAATTTATTGTCAAACGTTGACAGTAATTTTATGAAAGATATATTGCTTTGTTCCTTTAGAAATGAATTACTTTGATTTTATTTAAAACACAATAAAGACATTATTATTATTATTATTAAATACGTATTTTTACCCGTTTATTATCTAAAGGTCTTTTGAATGTAAAAATGGCTTCATTATGACGCGCTTGAGCACATGTTTTTGTTCTTGTATCTGATGTACGAATTCTTATTTCAATCAGCCGTTTTTAATTAGGTTTATCAGTCACCTATCAAATTTCAACAGTCCCTGATCAACACCAAATGGATATTTTGTTTTAAAATGTCAAAAGGGAGGAAAGTGTATCAGTCCCTCCCGCGGATGTAGTTTAATTCCACAGCGTTAGCGAGAAAAGTAATCAATTGTAATCATGCAAAAGAGGGAATGACATTGTAGTCCAGAGTTATACATATTACACTTTTACATTTTATTAGGAGACTATCTCTTGTATTCAGCTGCATTAAAAAATAATTAAATATGAGAAGCAGGAGGCTAGTTGATTTATTATTAATCACATTTCCTCCCGTCTCTAATGGCGATGGGAGCCAATGTATTATATTTTCTACCGCTGCCATTGGAAACCGACCAAGGAACTAAACGTATATTTTCGGGAAACCCCTAACAACCGACAGAAAATGTAACTTTCGGATAAAGGGGTAAAAAAATATTTTTCCACAGCCGGGAGTAGATATCAGTTTCTCAGTCTCAGATAATATGAATACTGTTAGTAGCCGCTCGGTGTATGGAATACTCTATTAAATGAAGAATTATTTTATATGAACAACAAAAATGTAACATTATAGGTTCGAAAGAGGGAACAATAACATGTTGGTTTGGCTCATTTTATAAAAACTTAACCTTAACTTTAATTTTTACCGAAAAAATCACCTTCCGAGATTTCTTCAGATCTTCACGTTTCAGGGTTCCTAGATGACAAAAAACAGGTTTTCTCAATTTCGTCTGTCTGTCTGTCTGTTGGCGGTATAACTCAAAAAATATTTGTTGGAGGAAGACGATATTTTGCATACTTAGTAAAGATGTTCATTAGAATTTGTGGTCTAGTCGGCTTTGAAACTGATGAAGTCATGTCGTGCATTAAAACATATGGCTGATAACTGACACTGGTGACACTGTAAGTCTTTGTCAAATTCGATGTTAGCACGTTAGGTTTTGCGTTAGTCTGTGTCAAAACTGACGCAAAACCTAACCTGCTAACATCGAATTTGACATAAACTTACAGTCTCACTAGTGTCAGTTATCAGCCATATGATTTAATTCACGACATGACTTCATCAGTTCCAAAGCCGACTAGACCACAAATTCTAATGAACACCCTTAAAATATGTCTACCTGGCATAAAACCGAGAAAATTTTGGAGAAATATATACAGGGTGAGCAACTTAAAAACAATTTGTTTAGTTTTGATTTTCTTGAGAAATAGATACAAGCACTAATTTGCACATAGCTCAGGCTTTATCACTGGCGAAAATGTGACCTATAACAGATACAGGGTAAACATCACAAATTGACCAGAATAGTATAGTGCTTTATAACGCAGCAGAAACTCGTCCACTTGGAGCACGCCCGTAGCTCAGTTATTCTAGCGGCGGCGGCGAAGTGAAAATTCGAGTAGACTACATTTTTACTTCCCTCGTCTAAAAGACGAAGGAATTTTTTATTTGTAAAAGATAAAAGTAATGATCTGCACATATCTCAGGTTTTATCATTGGTCAAAATGAGACCTAGCAGATACAGAGTAAACACTACAAATGAGACAGAATAGTATGGTGCTTTATAATGCATCAGAAACTCTTCTAATTCAAACGCGCCCGTGGCTCAGTTATCCTAGCGACGGACAAGAAAATGACTCGAAATATTCGCCTCGGAGCGCGGAGTTCGAATCTCAGCGTACTACATATTTTTATTTGCAAATTGATTAAATTTGCGAGAAGAAAGTTCCGTGTAAGCCCCTTTACAGATGTTTAATATTACAAATTGATACACAAAAAATGTTGGTGCAGCAATACTCTTACAATTAATACGATATTAACGGAATAACATTATAAAAACTTTAAGCAAGCGAAATGTTGACCTGAAATGTTAAATACCTCTATAGTATTTTTTTTTAAATATAATTTAATTAAGAATCTAAAGCAGCACTAATAGCCTCTGTAACGATCCCATCTATAAAACTGCCATAGTACTTTTGTAGCGGGTTCAGAAAGCAGCAATAATAGTTTAAAAGACATACAATAATAGTTTGTATACCAAGACACTGAAGTTTAACTTTTTATCATGAATATTGATTTAGTTCCCGAGGCCCGTAGGGCCAAGGCAAATAAACCACTTTATTTATTTATTACATAATACATGAAAATAAACTAAAAACTTTTGGTTTTGGTAAACTCTGCGAGTAGCTAGAAAACTTAATTATCAAAAAACATCAAAATTAAACATTAACGATAGTTGCAACTTGCATGAATGTTCTTCTAAATACAACTATATGACAACAATTTCTATTGAAAGTAATTGAAAAAGTAATTTATGTTGTTCAATTACAATTACCAAGTAATTGGTAATTGAATTACTATTTCATGTGAGTAATTGTAATCTCTGATAATTAAATTACTTCATTGAGCGGTAATTGGTAATTATTAATTGATTACTTTTGAAAAGTAATTTTCCCAACTCTGAATAGGACAATGTATTTAATTTGAAATAAATATTGACAAAAGAATTTTCCAAAAGTAGTTTCTATTTATATTACTAGGGAGGCAAATGTATCGCTCCTTCCCGCGGATGTAGTTCACAGACATTCAGTAATCATCCAAGAGAAGAAATGACACTTTACTCCAGAGTTATACATATGATTTTTTTGACACATATACATTTTATAATAAGACTAGGTATATCTTGTATTCAGCTGCATTCAAAAATATTTAAATACTAGCGTTCTGCACCCAAATTGGGCGCCAAATAATTCATTTAATGTAATTTGTACAAGAGTGATCCATTTTGAGGTTAGCTATCAACAAAAAAATTCATATAAAAAAAATTCACTTATAAAAATTTTAAAACCCTACTACTGGCTTACTTGCTTCGGACTGAGTCGATTGACACCAAAATCAGCCAATTCGGCCCACGGATTCGCTCTCAAAGTGGCGTCAAGCAAGCAAGCAAGCAATGAAAATTATTATTTAAATGTAAAAAGCAGGATGCTAGTTGGTTTGTTATTAATGACATGAACAAAATGTCACTTTCGAATCAAGGTGTCTAAAAAATATTTTTTGTAAAGTTTTCTATCTAACGAAAACCAGACAATTTATCGAATTTACTGACTATCAAACAACGCATGAACCCTTTTAGGTCAGCTCAAATTGAATAGAAGATTGTTAGAAGACCGGATGCCCAGGAGTCCCTAACTTCTTTAACCGCTGAACTCAATACTTAATAGCAAATTAAAATAAACTAACTAAAATAAAAGACTCTCATATGGCACTCTAATGTAAATTAAATAGCGATTTGAGAATACCCTTTTGCATTCAACAGGGTTCACTAGCTAATCAGGAATGTGTTCCCAATAATCTATAGCTAATTTCAAAAAGCGCTACCAATTTATTTATCATCAACTCGCAAACCTAAACTGGTAGATTCAGTTATGATCTTGACTATTGTGACTTACAATAAGGGTTCAAAATCACCCCAACAGTCGAAGACTCTCAAATAAACTGTGGTTGATTATGGAATTAACAAAACGTGAGTGTGACGTAATCTAAGTGATATTTATTGAAATCGATACAAGTGGGTAAATAATTAAATAATCTATAATGCTGTATTTACACTGGCAGCTTTTACCAATATTTTTGATTAATGTAAAGATTAATTCAGGTATAAAATCTAAAGGTAAATCCAATCTCTATCCATGACGTGATCACGCTATGTTTACAGATACCAGTTTACATTTTAATTAATTAACAGATCAATACGCATTAGAAATGCCCACAAATTTCTGATGTATTATTCATTATGAATCAGTATTATCGGAGTATTGTACTTTTTCAAGATTAGCTTAGATATGCACTTTGACATACAATCACGAATAAATACATCAATATTACAAAATTAACTTTATTTGCTTATCTGATGTGTCCAGCATTGATCCAGATCATAGACGAAGTTCTAAGTTCGCTCTGGTTCTGTAGCAACATGATCAAATTCAGTTTATTGCAGCAACAGAGGACGATAACGACAAGAAATTGCAAAAGTTAGAATAGAGCCTCCAAAGGCAGCAATACAACGAGCAAAAAATCGTCAAGTACAAAAAATAAGAAAAACACAGGAAATAAAAGGCAAGCAGCGAAGGCCCTGTAATAATGTTACGTATTAAAAAACAACCTTGGAGTACAGTAATGTACCTACTTCAGTTAATTATCGACGTATTGTCCCCAAATATGACCAGTCCCACGACACAGACATTATCTCGCCACACGGATAATGTCTCAAGGAGTAGTACCTAAGATATGACCACATTGGTAAGTCGATTCGCCAACTCCAGTGAGCAACTTACCCCAAAACAACGCTTTTCCCGTATAAAATTTGTCGTACTATAGACATTTCCCCAAATCCGGACTATTCAACTATACAAATCGGGGAATAATTTGTTAGAACTCTTTCCCAGAGCTAGTACGTTCCTGTGTTTTCCGCATAACTTAAGCTAAATTCATAGTTTATTAATGTTATCAAACCTTAGCTCTGCTCGATACTTTCTTCCGCTTGCCGAGACATTACGCTTACGGAGGTTATTTTAGGACCTTCAATTCAATGCTCCGTTCGTAGGCTGTTCAGGGGCATATCGATTTAATTGTATTTATCCGTGTTCTATAGTTAGAATTGGTTTTTGCTGTTTGAAATGTAAGATTTTCAGAGTTCAATTAAGGAGTGTTTTTTGGCTATTTTTAGAGCAGTCGTAGACAAAAGATTTCCCTACTTCCAGAACTGTAGTTTCGGTATCCAATTTTTAAAGTGACTGGGTGGGCCGCCCGCCAGTTGCCAGATATGGGAATTGAACCCCGTACCGTAACAACGCAGCCTAAGCTCCCTAACCGCTTGGCCACGCTGACGGTTTGTTAAGACGCCCGGTCTTCGCTAGAACACATTTGCATTTTCGCATTCCGGCCCCTTGTATCGCAGCGAAACTTTAGCAATTGGGCGTATTTCCCTATTCTTTTGGCTGCCGAATTTACTTGCAGGACAGGTACCGACATCTGTCGCATGAAGTGCTCTGAAAAGGCATTTGCCTTCAGCACCGAGGCGAACTCTGTAATTCATTATCACAGTACGTAAATTTTAATTTTTAATTTAATTCGCACTCAGCCAACAGCCGTTAGGCCAATTACAGGCGTCGGCGTCGCTGTGCAGTTATGAGGACTTCCAACCCTACTAACGACTGTCATGATGTTGTATGACCGCCGGGACCAACTTTTTTCCGTGATAGCCGTACCACGAGGCGCCGAGAGATGCAGCCGTGGAACTCCCATCCAAGTTCTGACCAGAGACAGTGTTGCTTAACTCTGCTGATCGAACGTGGACGCTTGTTCAAGCTACACCACTCGGGACCTCTAAGTGATTTGACAAACCGCTTACAGATGGAGTCTGCGTTTAGTCTTCAATTCAAAATTCTCGAAGTCCTTCACTGCCTGTAAAGTATCATATTACGGTTCCAAGTCGGCTACATTCTTGGCCGGGTAAGCCCCGTATTTTGCTGCGTTGCACTTGGCTGATGCAATCTAGAACCCTGAACAATAGATTCCGTATGCACAGAAGAGAGATGCTCAATGATAGACATTTTCCGTATGAAAAATGCACCAAAAGAACGCTGCGTCTTAGCGTCGTTTCGACAGTTCCATTTACGCTTTCTGACTGCACGTATATGCGAGTAACGCTAAGAACAAAGAACCACCCTTATTGTTCTTAGGGGCGCGTCGTACCGTTTCGGGCTTGTGTGCAATTTCAAATGCTATCCGTTCCTAAAGTTTAGAATGCCGTCGAGTACGTTTTAACGCTAATGTTAGCGGATTTATAGCGGAAACGGACGTGAAGCTTATATACAGGGTGGACCGTTGTTGTTTGTCGTTCAGCCCATCCCTATTTCTTCTACGAAGGATTCTATTACCGCAATTCCCCGATCTAGTTGGTCGGCCGCCCCTGTCGACTCTTGTTACACCTTTTGAAGCTATCGTCGTCACAGGACACCTTCTTTATTCGAGAGCATCTTCAAGGGCGTCGCAGAATACCCAAGGCGAGGTCCCCCTGCACTGCAGATTCAGCAATGCAGTTGCTTGGCGCTCTCACTGACGAATTAAGGTATTGTGAAATTAGCTATAAGAAGTGTGAAGCGCGAATTACAGTGGCGTCCGTAATTTTTAAACATGCTAGTTGCACGAGGCAATATTTATGTCAAATTTACGAAGCCTCAGATACAGGCTTAATGGAAGTCTGGATCCGGGAAGCGTCGTAAGCCATTTTGGGCAGTTAAGTAAGTTAGTTCCGGGATCCAGACGACCATAATTGTAACGGACGTTTCTTCCCTGTGGCATTTTACCATTCTCTTGTAAAACTGTTGACTAACCCCCATTTTATCACATGCTACTTGTCCGAATTTGATGTGTGTGTAAATATTGTGACAATAGATCACCTGTTTTTAATTTACGCATTGGATTTTATTTGTGTGTATTTGTTTAGCTAGCAAGAACTAAGATTCTTGTCGTGTTGTGTGTACCCCCTGTGTACAGGGCCCAAGCAACGGAGGAAAGGACACCAGAAAGGTAGGTGTAAACGCCAGTGCCGTGGTGCGCCTCCTGGGGTACGACGTAACTCTACAGCGATTGGTTTTCGGCTTTTGGCCAGTCGTTAGCTAAAATTAGACTTACTATCTTCAAAGGCCGTGGCGCCCGTCGAATTATCATTGAATCTTTACCATCAATCACCCCTTTCGTGGTATCTCGCCCTGAACTGTACCTTAGAGTGTGAACCCTCCTCCCGACCGAGTTTTCTAGCCGAGGCTATTAGGGCTAGATGGTGCACGCCGGAACGAGCGCTGCTACGTTAGGGGTCTTAAGAAGCATTTAATACTGTAACAGGTTTTTCCAATACCTAAGTATAATCGCATTTGTTAAAGTGTTGTACAGCCATTGTGCTTTATGAATGTGATTTAATTTCACAACGTTGAAAAAAGTGTCGTTCATCAAATATTTCGATAGTATACTTTTAGGTCTACCTAGTTAATGATTCGGCGAGAACCTTTGTCGAGTAAAAACACAATCACTAATAAACTTACAACTATCTCTGTACAACACGCTTTTGAACACGACTGTACATTTAATTTTATAAATCATCATCATTTAACAGCACTACGGACCAGTTTAGCTTATGGCTTCTATCTTCTTTTTCCATGTCTTTCAATCTCTAACTTCTCTTTCGCAGTCCTTTAACTCTGCTTTCTGAAGTTCTTCATCCATTTGTTGCTGCCATATTTTCTTTGATCTTCCTATTTACCGTCTTACTTCTGGTTCCTGTTCTAGTACTTTTGGTATTGGATCGTCTTTTCCCTTCCTCACTATATGTCCGAACCATCTTAATCTCAGTATCAGTATACTTATGTTGGGTCCTTTAAACAGGTCTTCTAATTCCTTGTTTGTTCTTCGACGCCAATTTTACCCTTCATTTGCCCCTCCGCAAATTCTTAATTCTTCCTTTCCCACATTAACAGTTTGTTTTCTTCTACTTTTGTTACCAACCATGTTTCGCTCGCATATTTTAGGATAGGTCGTAGTACTAAAACCCAAAAATCAGGACCAAAAAAGTATTAACATAAAAAATTCCATCGATCCTACTCAGTTAAATATATCCTGCCTAAGAACTGTAGCAAAGGTGGTGTTGTTATTGGACGCAAAAACAAGGATGATGTAAGCAAAATTAAGGAAAAATCTGAAACTAATCTTAGAGAGAACTATGAAGTTTCAATCCTAAAGAAGAAATTGTCTAGAATAAAAATTGTTAGACTAAGCGAAAAAGTGGCAATAGAGACGATAGAGGAGAAAATAATATCCCAAAATAGTTTTTGGGAATCACAGGAACCATCCATAAAATGTGTACATATAAAAGAAACCACAACCAAAAAAACAGGAAAAATTATACAGTAATTCTAATCGACTGGGATAGGTCTAGAGTTTATGATGCAGTTGAAGTAACAAAGTGCTTTTCATGTAATGGATGCAATCATAAAGCGAGTCAATGTAAATCGAAGATAACATGCCCAAAATGTGTCCCATCTTTTGAAAGAATGTAAGGCTAACAACAAAGAGAAGAAATGTGTGAACTGCTGTAGGTAATGCTAAAGAAAAACTTAACATTAATTTAGATGTAGGTCACATTGCATGGAGCTTTGACTGTCCAGTTTACAAACGTAAACTAGAATAAGAAGGAAGATAGATTTTTTACAATAACAGAACCAAATACTGAAATTATTTAAATGCACAAAGTATGCTAGAACATATGGAATAAATTGAAGTTTTAATTGAAGATAGACGTCCAGCTATCGCATTTTTAAGTAAAACAAGATTCACAGAGAATAATGAGGACTGTGAAATAAGTTATCGGGGTTATGTTACCATTCGTTGCAATTCCGAAAATCGACACACTGGAGAGGTGGCAATTGCTGTTCGCAATAATATTAAATTCAAAATGGTGTCAAACTTTTGATTTAACAACGACTTCTGGCTAATATCCATTTACATACCCACTGTTTATCGTTCTCCAAGCGCCAGTATTTCAAGATTCTTAGAGCAGTTTGAAAAATGGTACGACGATACAATCCCAGATCACACCAAGCATTTAATTCTGGGCGATTTCAACTGGAATATCTCAAAAGATTAATTCTACACAAGCAAGGTCCTATGATTAGTAAATACGTTGGGTTTAAATCAACTCGTAACCGAATTTACACGCTCGAAAAAAAAATTCTAATACAATCATTGACCTCGTTCTAACAAATCGAGAACATGTAATTATTCTTCTTCTTCTCATTGTGCCTTATCCGTTTCGGACGTTGGCGATCAACATGACAATTTTGACTCTATCGGTGGCTTTTCTAAATAGTTCTATGGAAGTTTGACCGAACCATTTTCTCAAGTTGTACAACCATGAATGTCTTCTCCTACCTGGCGCTCTTCTTCCCTCTACCTTGCCCTGCAGTATCAATTGCAATATGTGGTATTTATCGTTCCTCATGACATGACCAAAATATAGGAGCTTTCTCCGTTTAATAGTGATTATAACCTCCTTATCTTTGCGCATTCTTCTCAGTACCTCTTCGTTGGTAACGTGGTTCGTCCATGATATGCGAAGAATACGGCGATAAACCAACATCTCGAACGCCTCCAGTTTTTTCAATAATGCTTCATTGAGGGTCCATGCTTCGAGCCCATAATATAAGAAGGCAAAGGCATAGCAGTGTAGCATTCGAATTTTTAGAGGAATATTCAGATCTCTGTATACAAACAATTTTCTCATTTTTATAAATGCTGCTCGTGCTTTTTCTATACAACTGCGAATCTCTACAGCTTGTTCCCAGTTTTCGTTTACTAGAGTACCCAGGTAGGTATACTTCTCAACACGTTTAATGGGTTTACTGTCTAGCGTAATTATGGTAGGTAGTGGGGCATTTTTGCTGACGATCATATATTTCGTTTTTGTCGCATTCAAATTTAAGCCATACTCCTTACTAACGTGATTGATGTTATTCGCTAGGTTTTGCAATTTTTCAATACTACTTGCAATTATGACGGTGTCATCAGCAAATCTTACATTGTTGATTATTTTGCCAATTATTTTTACACCACCTTCGGCATGTTCCAGCGCCTCTTGAAAAATTTTCCCATAGTAAATGTTGAACAATATAGGTGAAAGTACGCATCCCTGGCGTACCCCCTTCTGGATGTCGATAGCATCACTTAAGCTGCCTTGAATTTTGACCTTCGCTGTTTGTCTCCAATATAGATTCGATATTATCCCAATATCCTTGCTATCTATACCAACTTCTATAAGAATGTTAACCAGCTTAGAGTGTTTTACCCGGTCGAAAGCCTTAGAATAATCCAGGAAACACAAATAGACATCGTGATTTACGTCTCTACATCGCTGAACTAAAACTTGTAATGCAAAAATGGCTTCTCTAGTGCCAAGGCCATTTTAAAATCCATATTGTGTTTCCCCTGCCGCTGGTTCACATTTGCTGTATATACGACGATGTATAATTTTCAAAAACGCTTTAGTGATGTTGTTTATTAAACTAATAAGTCTATAATCATCACAGGTTTTCCCCGATTTCTTGGGAATTGGCACGAAGGTTGATTCCAGTAAATTTTGAGGTATTTCGCCGTTGTTATATATGTTGTTAAAAAGATCCGTTAGTACTTTAAGAAATAGGGGATCGCACATTAGTTTTAGCATGTAATTATTAATGTACAGATTCCATAAATTTCTGAACATAATGCAATCGATGTCAAGTTACGAATGAATACCCGTAATTATGACAGCAATTATAAAAAATTTAATTACAGTGTACGCTAATTACTCCTCACAAAAACTGCTTGATAAACTGAATAAATTATAACTGGGTCACATTATTAGTAAAGATGTAAACAATCTTGCTACACATATGGTCAGCAGAATACAAAATTCCGTAAATGACTTCATTGACAACAAAACAATTGCACTTAAAACTGACACCCCATGATTTAGCGCTGACTTACTCAAGATCGAGACGGAACTCAATCAAATGTACAAGACAGCTAAACTTACTAAAAACACACAAGACTTGGAAAGCTATACATATATTTGGAATAATTACAGCAATAAACCGAGCTCTGTGGTAGTGGTTATCACATCTGCTTAGCATTCGGGCCGTCGCGAGTTTGATTCCCCTGGCCGTCTGCTCTGATTCAGGTTTTTAGGTGGTTTTCCTAATTCAACAGAGTACCTTCTTTGAGGTGAATGCCGGGGCAGTACTTCTCCACCTTTCCTGGCCTCTCTTCCATTCTTCACCCCTCCTTTCTCTCACCCATCCCATAATTCCTGTTCTTGGCTGAAGAGGGAGGGAAAGTCCCTATAGCAGCCCGCCCCCCAGTTGGGGGAATTGAAATAACCCTTGAACCTTTACCTTTTACAGCAATAAAATTAAGGACAGGAAAAACCAATACTATGAAAATAGAATAGAAATGTAGTGGAAATCCGAAGATGTGGAAAACTGTCAAATCTTTATTGAAAGGACAAACAAATAAATACTCTTCAAACATTTTATCTGACGGAGAAGAAATTAACAAACAATGCCCAGAATATTGCTAATAATTTTAATAAGTACTTTGTAAATAAATATATTTGAGCTAAACAAGTCCATTATTAAAAACGACCATTTTGAAGAAGCTACTTTTCCGGATAATAGCAGTACTTTTAAATTTAAAACAATTACATTAAAGGATATTAAACATTTAATGAAATGGTTGTTTCGATCATATTACAATTGGTGTAATTGCAGATGCCTTACCAGTTGTAGGTGAGATATTTGTTAAATTAATAAATCAATTTCTCGGAACAGAGTGCTTTCCAGAATCAATGAAACTATATATGAGTGATCCCCTTCAATGCACTCATATTCAAATAAATCGCATTTTTCTACTAATTTGTAATAAGAAACAAGGTTCGTAAATCGGTTAAATTGCGTAGAACCAATGCATGGCAACATGGCTACGCGCTGATTTTTAGACACCTGCCAAACACACTGTTGGCTTCAGAGTCCGTTATGCATGGCAACATGGCTACGCGCTGATTTTTAGACACCTGCCAAACACACTGTTGGCTTCAGAGTCCGTTATGCATGGCAACATGGCTACGCGCTGATTTTTAGACACCTGCCAAACACACTGTTGGCTTCAGAGTCCGTTATGCATGGCAACATGGCTACGCGCTGATTTTTAGACACCTGCCAAACACACTGTTGGCTTCAGAGTCCGTTATGCATGGCAACATGGCTACGCGCTGATTTTTAGACACCTACTACCAAACACACTGTTGGCTTCAGAGTCCGTTATGCATGGCAACATGGCTACGCGCTGATTTTTAGACACCTGCCAAACACACTGTTGGCTTCAGAGTCCGTTATGCATGGCAACATGGCTACGCGCTGATTTTTAGACACCTGCCAAACACACTGTTGGCTTCAGAGTCCGTTATGCATGGCAACATGGCTACGCGCTGATTTTTAGACACCTGCCAAACACACTGTTGGCTTCAGAGTCCGTTATGCATGGCAACATGGCTACGCGCTGATTTTTAGACACCTGCCAAACACACTGTTGGCTTCAGAGTCCGTTATGCATGGCAACATGGCTACGCGCTGATTTTTAGACACCTACTACCAAACACACTGTTGGCTTCAGAGTCCGTTATGCATGGCAACATGGCTACGCGCTGATTTTTAGACACCTGCCAAACACACTGTTGGCTTCAGAGTCCGTTATGCATGGCAACATGGCTACGCGCTGATTTTTAGACACCTGCCAAACACACTGTTGGCTTCAGAGTCCGTTATGCATGGCAACATGGCTACGCGCTGATTTTTAGACACCTGCCAAACACACTGTTGGCTTCAGAGTACGTTAGGTGTTTATTCTGTGGTTGTGGTTTACATAACACCTGGTACTTATTTTCACGCGTAAACGCGAAGACCGGGATTCAAAAATTTATTGTTCCTATATTTTATGAATAACCGAAAGCTTTTCAATTGATGTTTATGTTCATTTACTATCATTATTGGATCTGCGACCGATAGACTGGGGAGCCATCTACTGGTTAGTTATCATAACGCGTACTTACAATTATATAAAATGGCCTCCAATCATATTTATAAAAGTGCATATGCCAAATGTGTTGTACTTCACAGTTTTTCTCATTACCAATCCTTGAAGAAACGGCAAATATCAACTTATTAGATATACTTACGTTGTTTTATTAACACTTAGTATAAAGTAAGCAAATATACTAGTAAAACTGAACCATTAGTTTGCTTATACGTTCGTATCATTGCTTTCAAGTAGGATGGCAAACATTACCCAAGCAACTGCTGCAAGTACTGAAGTAAATTCAGAATACTAGTTTCATTACGCAACTGAGTTGTGTAATGACTTCATTACGTAACTGAAATAGTGTCAAATCAATGACATAATGACATTTGCCTACTAAAATATTTTTGAAAATGACAGATATGACATTTCTCTTAATGCACTTTTCTCAATTTTAGGCAGTCGTAGATAAAATTTTGTACGTTACATGTGTGATAATGCATCATTAATATACTTCTTGTATAGTAAATAACTATTACGTCATCAGTAGAAACGTATTTAAAAGATTTCACTAGGCACGTTGTGAGTAGCAACGTGTTTTGAAACTTTTAAAACCCCAAAAATTACGACCGGTTGCTGGTAATCCTAATTTACATTTAAATTTTTTTTAAATATTTACCGTGTTTTCTAGATTCTATCGTAGATAAAATATTGTACGATACACATGCGTAAAGCATCTTTAGTCACTCGCGGGGCTTAAAACGCTCGCTCACTCGCCTTTTAATTCTACCCCACTCGTGCCTAAAGAGTAGCTTTACGCACTTGTATCGTAAATTACTATTTGAAAATGACATTTCTGACATTTTTCTTAATACATTTTTCTCAATTTTGGGCATTTGTAGATCAAATGTTATACAATACATATGTGATAATGCATCATTAATATACTTGCGTACTACGCACTCGTTTGTAACTTACACACAAGTATGCACTTATCCCACTTGTATAGTAAATAACTATTTGATTCCAGACCTTTTCTCAGTATTCTGAATTTACTTCAGTACTTGCAGCAGTTGCTTGGGTAATGTTTGCCATCCTACTTGAAAGCAATGATACGAACGTATACTTAAGCAAATTAATGGTTCAGTTTTACTAGTATATTTGCTTACTTTATACTAAGTGTTAATAGAACAACGTATATCTAATAAGTTGATATTTGCCGTTTCTTCAAGGATTGGTAATGAGAAAAACTGTGAAGCACAACACATTTGGCATATGCACTTTTATAAATATGATTGGAGGCCATTTTATATAATATTGTAAGTACGCGTTATGATAACTAACCAGTAGATGGCTCTCCAATCTATCGGTCGCAGATCCAATAATGATAGTAAATGAACATAAACGTCAATTGAAAGGCTTTCGGTAATTCATAAAATATAGGAACTATAAATTTTTGAATCCTGGTCTTCGCGTTTACGCGTGAAAATAAATACCAGGTATTATATAAACCACAACCACAGAATAAACACCTAACGGACTCTGAAGCCAACAGTCTGTTTGGCAGGTGTCTAAAAATCAGCGCGTAGCCATGTTGCCATGCATTGGTTCTACGCAATTTGACCGATTTACGAACCGTGTTTCTTATTACAAATTAGTAGAAAAATGCGATTTATTTGAATATGAGTGCATTGAGGGGGTCACTCATACAGTTTCCATGATTCTGGAAAGCACTCTGTTCCGAGAAATTGATTTATTAATTTAACAAATATCTCACCTACAATTGGTAAGGCATCTGCAATTACACCAATTGTAATATGATCGAAACAACCATTTAATTAAATTTTTAATATCCTTTAATGTAATTGTTTTAAATTTAAAAGTACTGCTATTATCCGGAAAAGTAGCTTCTTCAAAATGGTCGTTTTTAATAATGGACTTGTTTAGCTCTAATATATTATTTACAAAGTACTGATTAAAATTATTAGCAATATTCTGGGGATTGTTTGTTAATTTCTTCTCCGTCAAATAAAATGTTTGAAGAAGTATTTATTTGTTTGTCCTTTCATTAAAGGTTTGACAGTTTTCCACATCTTCGGATTTCCACTACAGTTCTATTCTATTTTCATAGTATTGGTTTTTCCTGTCCTTAATTTTATTGCTGTAAAAGGTAAAGGTTCGGGGTTATTTCAATTCCCCCAACTGGGGGCGGGCTGCTATAGAGACCTTCCCTCCCTCTTCAGCCAAGAACGGGAATTATAGGATGGGTGAGAGAAAGGAGGGGTGGAAAATGGAAGAGAGGCCAGGAAAGGTGGAGAAGTATTGCCCCGGCATTCAACTCAGAGAAGGTACTCTGTTTGTTGACTCAGGAAAACCACCTAAAAACCTGAATCAGAGCAGACGGCCAGGGGAATCGAACTCGCGACGGCCCGAATGCTAAGCAGATGTGATAACCACTACCACAGAGCTCGGTTTATTGCTGTAATTATTCCAAATATATGTATAGCTTTCCAAGTCTTGTGTGTTTTTAGTAAGTTTAGCTGTCTTGTACATTTGATTGAGTTCCGTCTCGATCTTGCGTAAGTCAGCGCTAAATCATGGGGTGTCAGTTTTAAGTGCATTAAGAGAAATGTCAGATCTGTCATTTTCAAAAATATTTTAGTAGGCAAATGTCATTATGTCATTCATTTGACACTATTTCAGTTACGTAATAAAGTCATTACACAACTCAGTTGCGTAATGAAACCATTACATAACTGGGTGGTGTAATGAGCTTCATTACCTAACTGAAATAGTGTCAAATGAGTGACGTAATGCGTTACTTATCCCACTGGAGTAGATAAACTAATGAAAACATGTTATTAAACAGTCGTTTTACAAACTTAAAACTAGTAATGGGCCTATCCGGAATGAATAATCGGAAAGTTTCCGACTGTTCAAAAAATCGGAAGGTTTCGATTATTTCGGAACGTTTCGGAACTTTTCGGAATTCGATTATTTTACTGTTCGGTGCACAAAATTCGGAACTTTCGGAATTCGATTATTTTACTATTCGGTACACAAAATGAGAAAACGAAATGCCAATTTGAACTGAACGGAATACGGAATGTTGTGTTGACTCACTTGACTGCTATATCCTGGTTGGCGAATGACGACGGGTCGCGCCGTGTGCGCACGTGTATACGTAAATGGCACTAATGGCAGTGGTATTTCGTAGATTAATTATTAGATAGTACACCTTACAGACTTTAAATTCATGTATAGTTTTATACTATCTATTATGTACTTTATGTGCCATTAAACTTCAAAATATCACTACCACTTTCCGAAAGTCTATTAAGGTAACTACTGTAATAATTTGAAAAAATATTTTATTTCTTCTTATATGCCACTGTGCGACTCAAAATCATAAATTGTTTTACTGGCCGTCCTACTAACCCAAACAATAGATGCCAACGCAGATAAATGCTTACGGCAAGACGCAAATTTGCACGCACTTCATCTTCCTTCCGCTTGTTGTTGTTTCGCTCGTTTTCTCTTGCTTGCATTTACGGAATGTAAAATAATCGGATGATATTCCGATTTTATAAACATTCCGATATGGAACATTCCGATTATTGAAATCATCCGATTATGCCCCTCACTACTTAAAACTGCCAACTAAAAGGCAATTTTACACACTGTCGTAGATAAAATATTTTTTCTACTCCTTTATTAGTAAATTGCTCATTAAGCACTGTTTACTTGATTAGTAAATTCGTTGTTACAAACAGTGTTACGTAATGATAATGACTAACACGTAATTTTTTTTATTACGTTACAGTTAGCTTCTGTTGTTTGTACGAAGCGGTGTCTGCAGCCGCCTAATTTTTAAGATGGTGTGACAGATAGTTTGACAGTTAATAAAATATTTCTTTTTCGTTTAACGAAATGAGTGTGATCGTAGAAAAAGTATAGTACGCAACTCGAGCTATAGAGCAATTACACGCTCGTGGAATTACACACGCGCTGCTACGCGGCTTGTGCGTAACTTTTCCAACTCGCGTGTAATATGCTTCCTACAGCTCTCGTTGTGTAATATACTATTAATGAAACAGTTACACCGCTAGTGGTGTAATGGAAGTTCACTACACCAGTAGTGATGTAATGACCTTTATTACAAAAACTAAATGGTGTCAAATGAGTGATATAACAAGTTACTTATCCCACTGGAGTGAGACTGAGAGAAATGCATCATCATTTGCGAGTGAGAATTTTGAATCGCGAGTGCCCAAGCACGAGCGATACAATTTCTCACGAGCTTACAATGACATTTCGCTCACGTGTGATATACGACGTTTTATCTTACAGTAGCAATTCTTGTGCCTAAATAGTTTGCGCAGTCAGAATATGTCGCGAAATAAATTTATAATTAGTCGCCTATGATTTGTGATATACGTTTGACAGTACTGAAGTGTATCGGCAGTACTGAAGTGTATTGTCAGTCTATGTCAAATTCGAGGTTCGTAGGTTAGGTTTTGTTTGTTATTTGACACAGACTGACGCAAAACTTAACCTGAAAATTACGAATTTGACATAGCTTGACAGCGCTACCTACAATGCAGTAGTATAAATAATGAAAACTCACTTGTGAATAAAACTCCATTTTAGTCACTGAAAACAGTTGTATAATGTACGGTAATAGGCGCTGATTATGTTAAGTTATATGTTGGGTAAATGCTTACGAAGTAGTTCCCAGCCTCAGCTTCAAGCTTCTTAGAATCTTTGGTGATAAGAAATGTTATATAAGCATGTACACACTGTACTTAGTCAGTTCTTATGTCAGTTAGCATTTAGTAGACACATTGTAAACTGCATTTATGTAACTCCGTAACTTGAATACATTATTTTTTTTATTTAACAAGTTTCGTAAATTATAATTGGCGCAGTCGGTAGGATGGTCAAAAACTAAAGACAAAAATCGCTTTAATTTTTTTTCTCAACATTTAATTGGCCATCTGAACAACGAACCAAGAAGACATCTGTAATTCGAAGAGGGGAACCAGAATCGTCCACATTCGAGAGCCAGAGCCTTCATTCAACAATCCAGGACTCAACAGGCCCAAAATCGCCCAGAGAGCCCTACAACGCCGGACCAGCCCTCCAAAAATCGAGTACGGTGAGCCCGCACGAGGTGACAACGCCCCGGACTATCATCGCTGGGTCCAGTCACGTACTCAAGGAACATGAGTACAATTACAACGATATTAATGTAAGATAAATTTTATTAGCAAGTGCAAAAGTGGCTTTATTTTGCTAGATATAACCGCTCATTTTGCAGCAAAGTTGTTAAAATAATCATTTTACTTTTAAGCATCTAATAACAGAATTCAATTGATTTATCAACACATTCTCAGGAGAATTGTTGTTAATAATTGTGTTCGTTATTAGCGATTGCAACTCTTTAAACAAATTCAGGTGCAGTTAGCTGTAAGCCAGGCCAGTGAGCGTTACTGATAGAGTAACTTAATCTCTTACTGTGCTAGCACTGCATGCGTAGGATTTCTATTAATAAAATTGCAAGCCCCGCTTTAAAGCAAGTACATTGGTTTCCTAAAAGAGAGTAAATACACCATTCACTGGTTGCAAAGCAATAAAACGACGTTTAATTTTAAAATTTAGAATTGTTAAACGTTAGGTAGCAAATAAGCAAATTATTCGCGAACAAATTAAAATTTTATGCAAGGAAACGACGAGCTTCTCCAGCTTTTCGAAAATTCAAATATTCAAGAAGTACCTCCCGCAGTACCAGTAAATATGGCACAAGCATTTCATTTGGAGTACCTCAAGACAGTACCAGAATTTGATGCTAGTTCTTACAAACTATCGGAGTACGTGAGAGCCGCCGAAGTTATAATAACGCATTTCTTTCCTGAGAGACAAGGAGGCGCTTTTCTACAAACATTATTATTATCTGCACTGCGAACGAAACTAGCAGGCAGAGCATTTGTTTTTTGTATGATTAACTTGATAAGAGGCTTCCACGAATGGGGCCCCCAATTAATCCGCTGCGAATTCCGGTTCAATGGGATTGCCGGGAACTGTCACTTAATAACCCTGACTTGGGTTCAGTTATTTGTTGGAGTGAAACAAGACTTAACAAACACGAGTATATTGAGTAACAACGATTACAAACGTCACTGATGGACCGATGGTTTTTTACAAAAGCTTCAACTGTTGTGATACGCTTGGATTGGCCACGCGAAATAGCGAATTGCGCGTAACCGTAACACAAAACAACCTGGAAACGCCTTTACCAGGGAGTTAGAACGACCGCAACCCAGCACAAAGCATAGCTGAACTTGCTTACTCGAAATTCTGAATCTAACTCACGCTGAATTTACAACGAGCCGAACTCGCAAATTCATCAAGGAGGGGCAAGCTCAAACACTATTGGCTGAGGCGACCCTGCGTAGCCAATCGGAGCGTCGCACGTAGGAATAAATACTTATTCTAAGAATCTTAATGCTAAGCTCTCTCAATGAGGCAATTGAACGAAATCCATAAACCCATGATTCACAAATATGCAAAGTCGGCTTAAGTTCTAGTAGAAAATGTATCCATCCTCTTAAAAGCCATTAAGGGTAGCTTACAAATTCCTTTCCAACATTAACAGAGGCAAACAAATACGGCAAGATGCAAATTTGACTTTACCACGACCTTTGAATGAGATAGAACAGTTATGACTTGAATTACATGATTAATTATAATCAAAAAGGTTTTGATGCACGCATCTGTGTGAATCAAACAGCATTGTTAATTACAAGCGGACGTGAAATACCAACATGGATAGCATTAAAAACGCTATTACAATAATCGTTTGCGGACCAGATAACAGCGTAGGAGTATTTTGAAAAATGCCAGCAAGTTAAAAGTTTATTGTATTCCAACGTGCAATTAAACGAACCAGTCGAAGCAGTTCGAGCAACGAAAAGAACGCTTTACGACAGTTTAACACTAAAAGCATTTCTAACCGGACTCAAGGAGCCTATGGGAAGTTTCTTACGAGCCAGAGGACCAGCTACTCTTGACATCGCAATTAAATATTTAATAGAAGAGGAAAATGTAAATTACAACAAAAATCGAGCTTCATCAGAACAATATAAAAAAAATTAAAAAAACATTTCCACAGTATAATTTAAGGCTAAGCAATCCGAGCCAGGCATGGCAACCAGCACCAAGAAATTTTAACCAATTTCCCAGTTACACACATCAAATGCCACAACCTATACAAAGAAATAATTTTCCAATTCATTCGAGACCGCAACAGCAGCAGCAGCCTCAACAACGTAATGTATTTGCACCCAGAAACACAGAAGTTAGGCATCTACCCAAACCAACACCAATGGACAATAGTTCCTTCAGCACGGAATTCGTTTACACCTAGAGCTACATCGTACATTAGGCAGTCCAATCAACCTAGAAACTTTATTTCGGAAGAGATACACTTTCAAGAGGACCCCGAGGAAGAGGGCAGCATTCAGGAATGTTATTACGAAGAGGAACAAGAAGAGGATAATTACTACGAAGAACAGGATTTTACTTTACCTGCCCAGAACAACGACGACACGTAGAGCAGCCAATAAATGATCAATCGCCAGTAGAAATCATAGAAGTTAACAACCAAAATTCAACGTTACCATGTATTTACATTCCACAACTCAAATTAAACTTTTTAACCGACACCGGATCATCTAGAACTCTTATCAAACCAGAAGTAGCATATAAATATTTCCCGGAGTTAATTGTAGAAGAACCGTTCCAAATTCAAACAGCATATCAAATTTCATCTCATCAAGAAGCTGCAACTATTCAATTACCATCAATATTTAAAGTGAATGACATAAATTTCATCTATTTAATTTTGACAATAAATGCGACGGACTCATTGGAATAGATTTGCTAAGGAAACTAAAAGCAAAAATAAACTTCGAAAAAAGTCTTTTAGAAACACCACTGACCCACATACGATTATATTCAATTGAAATAGTCAATCAAGATTTGAATCATAAAATTACGATACCAGCAAGATCAGAATGTTTAGTAAACATACCTGTAAATAGGAACATTCATGAGGAAGTAATTGGGCATACAAAATTAAATAAATATTTAGAAATTCCGACTTCAAATAATTTTCCAACTACATCAGTGATCAACACCAGTGATCAAGAAATAACACACACCATAACTAACCCTATACCTGTTGAAATCGTGGAAGAAAATAATGACGCCCTATCACGCATAAAATTGAATCCTATTGACACACAATCAATGATTGTTAATTTCGATACCACCATGGAAAACTTATTAAATGAAGTAATAAACGAGACCTCCATTGAACATGTTAACGAAACACCCTCGAGTTCAAACCAAGAAATTCAAGCTGTACCAGAAATATCAGAAGACAATCAATCAATAAATACGACGCATACGCAATTGGAATCAACATCTACCATACCTATTTGTGAAGACGCCTTAGACACGAAACGCAATCAAATAATCTTTACCACTATTCATGGCAAATCACATAAAGAAAAAAGGGAACACAAAGGAAAAAACGAAGTGATAACCGCCTACATAGGAGAAGAAAATATTAGGACCAATATATTTCAATTCCTCAAGGAATATTGTATACCTAACAAAGTTTATTATTGACTGTTTCCCAACGAAGAATTTTATCAAATAACTTGTGAAATTATAACGACTCATTTCAAAAATCAAGAACCGCACTTTTACAAATGCGTAAAGAGAGTTATACATGTGATCAACAAGGAAGATCAAAGGGAAATTATAAATAATTATCACGAAGGGAAAACAAATCACCGAAGTATTCAAGCTACCTGTAACGCACTTAAACGTCAATACTATTGGGAAAATATGGAAGTCACTGTTACCTGCTATATTAATAACTGTTTAATTTGTAAAAAGGCCAAATACGAATGGCAACCACATGAAGAACCATTAAACGTTACAAGCACGCCAAGCCGCCCATTTGAACATTTACGTATAGATACGTTTCAAATTGAGCAAAACGCATTTTTAACAATAATTGATGCATTTTCGAGATTCTGCCAAGCGTACTAGTTAACATCTAAAAATAGCATAGAAATAGCTGAAAATCTAATCACCTTCATATCTCAATATGGAGCACCTACTAAAATAACCATGGACGGAGGAACAGAACTTGCAAACGAATCAATTAAAAATCTTTTAAATCTACATAAAATTAAAATTCACATAACAACCCCTTTAAATCATAAATCCAACGGTATGATCGAAAGAGTGCATTCTACTTTAATAGAAAACTACAGAATTATAAAAATCCAACATCCAAAGGAGCTACCGAAACAAGTAATTAAATACGCATTAATAGGATACAATAATACTATCCATTCCCAAACTAAATTTACACCTTTAGAAATAATATACGGACATACAGCCGTCAGAGACCCATTCGATATACATCTTACCGAAAAATATTACGAGGATTATCTTAACGACCATCAGAAAAAGATAACAAAATTTTACGGCGTTTTACAACAAAGAATGCAACGTGAAAAGGAAAAGTTAATAACAAAAAGAAACAATAAAAATAACTCTAAGAAAATAACATTTAACGTTAATGGCAAAGTGCTTATTAAAACCAACGCCAGGAATAAAGCTAGAATTCAATACGATGGACCATATACAATAAGTTCAATCAACGATAAAGGAATAGCTACTTTATTAGACAAAAATAATAAAAAGAAATCCAGGCATTTAGACGAACTAAGTAAACCCATTGTTACAAAACCACCTGTATCACCGTCATCTCTACCCTCGACAAGCCAGTAATTACGAAAATTTAAAATAATCCCGGTTTATTCCCACATAAACTCAGAAAAGCAAGAAATCAAGTAGACGAATGGACACTAATCAAAAATATCGACTATACTTCAATAATAGAAGAATACAAATGGCTGGAGTTAAACATTCAACGAATGAAAAATGCATTTACAAATTTACCTCACGGACATATAGTCCCCTGTCAAATGTACATCCGTGTGCGCTTTGATGATGCAAGTGTGGAAGTAGTCTCCATCTCTTCGTTTGACCTTGGAAAAACATAATTTCGATGGTGGTACTCTTGAAAATAGTGCGTTTGAATGCTGCGGGCAAAAAACAAAATGGCCGCCATCGCAAACACGTTTTCCTATTTATATCAGTAACCGTTGGGATTACAAAAAAAAGTTTCAAACAAAAAATGTAGCTACATAGATTTTCCACAGAAAAGCGTATTCCAACTTTTTATGTAGGATCAACCATTTTCTCATAAAAAATACTTTTATATTTTTCAAAAATAAAAATGAATATGTCTCAGTATGACGGTTTTGAAACGCCTATTTACATTCTTGACATTATTTTTAGGACCTGTTATTAATTTATAAACATTTTTCACGGTATTATATTAAGCTATTATTATAACGAGAGATCAATTAAAAAACCAATTAGGGCAGGCTGTGATATGTGTTATACGTTTGGCAGTACTGAAGTGTATTGTCAGTCTATGTCAAATTCGAGATTTGCAGGTTAAGTTTTGTGACAGCCTGTGTCAAAGAATAAACAAAACCTAACCTACTAATCTCGAATTTGACATAGACTGACAATACACTTCAGTACTGCCAAACGTATAACACATATTACAGCCTGCCCTAATTGGTTTTTTATTGATCTCTCTATATTTCTTTGTTTGAAATTATTGTTTTTGTTTCATAGTAGAACACAGTAGAATACAGAACGAAATAAACATCATGAAGTGTCTGTTAAACTTCAACAGGGCCAGGATTATAATATACTTAAACTAAAGGAAGCGTTTCAAAACTCGACAAATCCCTTCCAATGCAAAACTGATGACCTCATTCATATCCTAACTCAGCGAGTCTTTCCACAGGAAATAAAAGTGTTTTTAGACAGTGTTGCAGAAGTTGGTCAAGGTCTGCATAATATTTTCTTAGATCAACGAGTTCATACTAACAACATTCCGTTCTGGGCTCCTATGAAAAAGAACGTCATCAGAACGTGTAAAACGGCAGCGAAAAAGGTTAAAATTACCATCAAAGATAAAACCATTGCCATAAAGACAGACTTATCTCTTATTTCAAGATTGTCGATAGCTTCCAGAAGCAGACCTGATATCGATTTGAAGCATAATTTGAGCAACTTACAACAAACTTACGGATGCTCTTGAATCAATGCAAGAAATACCTGCCGAAGAAAACGAAGATGATCATGCTCCACCACACGTTATGTTTTAGAAGAAAACGAAGAGCTACAGGGAAAATCTGTGATAGTAGATGGCATGGCGCTTCTTTATACCTAGGTACCACAAACCTAACACAGTGAATCATGTAGTGACCTCGGTGTAAGCTTCAGCCAATGGATCGGACTAAAATTTAGCAATTACAGTGAGGTCCATATAGTTTTCGACTCTTACAGAGAAAACTCATTGAAGAAAGCGATGCGAGAGATTCGGTAAAAGGGCTCAGATCCAATGCAGTACAAAATCGGACCAGAAACGAAAATTAGAAGTATACCATTGCACAAATTATTGGCCCATGATAAGACGAAGGACGAACTAACAGAGTTCCTTTCCTATCAGATTCTCAAATTTGGCGTGACCAACAACGAAAGGTTCGTACTCAGTTGGAGGGACAAGGCAGCTTCATCACATGGCGATGATATATCCAGTCTTGTAAGTACGCAGGAGGAGGCCGACACAAAGATCATATTACATGCATCTTATTTAGAACAGAAAGGAATTAAAACTACTCATGTGTTCTCCCCCGATACTGATGTCCTGATTTTAGCATTAAGGCGATAACCTCAACTTTCGAAAGATTTTGAATTTTTCCTCGGCCATGGCATGAAAAGGTTCGTTCAGCTAGGTTCAATCTACAGAACACTTGGTCCTCTAAAAGTCTCTGCACTCCCTGGATTACACGCACTTTCAGGAGCTGATGTAACAGGATCATTTGCTAGCAAAGGTAAAATAAAGTGGTGGAAAGCTTTTAATTCCGCAAGTGATACGCTGCTAGAAGCTTTGGCTAAATTGGGAACTACACTGTCACTCACTGAAGATGTTAGGACTAGCTTGGAAGCGTTTATTTGTCAGCTTTATATCCCCTAAACAACACTAACCGACATAGGAGCTGTGCGATGGTTGTTGTTTACACAGAAACAATGTCAAGATGAGAACCTTCCTCCAACAAGATCTGCACTGGATCCGGCATTGCTAAGGGCTCACCTTCAGTGCTTTGATTGGAATCAGGACCTAATTCAGCATGCCAATAACCCACCACCCTCAGACTTTGGATGGAACAAAGTAGGGAGTGCATACGAGCCTGTTGCTTGTACCAACCCTTGTGCCCCAGAGCTTATCTTGGAACTTTGTCGCTGCTCATGCTCCAAAAGGCGTTGCTCTCCTCCATATACATGTCAGTCAAATGGACTCCGGTGTACTGAAATGTGGAAGTGCGAAGGTAATCCCGATCGTTGTGACAATATGGGAGAGTGCGAGCTAGACGATGATGAAGATTTGGGTCTAAGTGAGATTTGCATTGAAAGTGACGATGATTGTAATTAAAAATGTAATTGTAGGAGTGACAAGAATGATTGTCTCTACTCTCTCTATATAAATCTGTAAACATTGTATTACTTCCACAGTATTTTCATTAAAGGTTAAAACTATAGTGGTACTTTTTATCTTTCAATTTCCTACTGCACAACATAAGGGAAAGGGGATATTTTTAAATTTATTAGTGTTTAATGTATTATTATTAGAACTAGCAGTCCAGTGAGACAAATGTCTCATTTAACGCGCCTTCAAACCTCGATCGGTTAGTGAACCACCCAGACCTGGAAGGTGTCAAAGTGGTTGCCTAACCGATCGAGGATTTAAGGCGCAGAGGGTCGCAGCTACGTTTGGCGGCCGAAACAGTTTTTATTTAATACGCGTTCTATTTGAAAAACGGTCTTTTTGTGTTTTCTCGAAAACCGGAAGTGTCACGTGACTGAAATTCGGTTCCTGACCTGACATGACCATTCCAAACATATAACTTTCATAACTTTTTTCTCTATCTCTTACGGTTTGGCTGCTGAAACAGCGTCCCGGACAAAACAGCGTCCCGGACAAAACAGCGTCCCAGACAGACACGTCTATTAGATAAAGGATTATCCAGTGGCTATGTAAATAATGTCAAGCATGCGCTTGCAAAACCCTCATACTGAAACATTCATTTTTATTTTCAAAAAATATAAAAGTACTTTTTATGAGAAAACGGTTGAGTCTATATAAAAAGTTGTAATAACCATTTCTGTTGACAATCTGTGTAGCTACATTTTTTGTTTCAAACTTTGTTTTATAATCCCAACGGTTACTGATATAAATAGGAAAACGTGTTTGCAATGG
Organism: Agriotes lineatus; assembly: GCA_940337035.1. Lineage (NCBI taxonomy): Eukaryota > Metazoa > Arthropoda > Insecta > Coleoptera > Elateridae > Agriotes > Agriotes lineatus. The sequence goes on along the minus strand of OW679198.1, from coordinate 10,941,613 downwards.
CGGCCATTTTGTTTTTTTCCGCAGCATTCAAACGCACCATTTTCATGAGTGCCACATTCTAACTGAACAAATATCAATAACGGAACAAATACTCGATAAAGTAAACAAAACTATTAGTACACTGAGAGTTGACCAATACACATTATTATCAAGAATAAAACAATTAGAAGCTCAAATCGAAGAAAACACAATTCACCGAGCGGAGATGTATTCGATAATCAATATGCATACCATATTTTTGCAAATATCAGGAGTGATGAACGTAATATTGTACCTACTTAATAATTTGGAAGAAGCAATCACTTTTGCCAAACTCGAGATCATGCACCCATCAATAATTGATCCTTAGGACTTAGAAGCCAATTTAATATTTATCCAGAATAAAATACGACAACAATTGCCATTTAAAATTAACCGAGAAAATTTACCTTTATACAAAGACATTATTGCAGTCAAAGCATATCACATAAAATCCAGAATCATATTTATTTTGGAAATACCTCTAATAAATCCGGATCTCTACGATTACTATCATCTTTATCCATTACCTGTGAAAACCGATCAACATTTCCAAATAATTATACCACAGAAAATAGTCCCCTGTCAAATGTACAAAAACAGCCTCCCGTGTGCGTCTTGATGATGCAAGTGTGGAAGTAGTCTCAATCTTTTCGTCTGACCTTGGAGAAACATAATTTCCATGGTGGCACTCATGAAAATGGTGCGTTTGAATGCTGCGGGAAAAAAACAAAATGGCCGCCATTGCAAACACGTTTTCCTATTTATATCAGTAACCGTTGGGATTATAAAAAAAGTTTCAAACAAAAAATGTAGCTACACAGATTGTCAACAGAAATGGTTATTACAACTTTTTATATAGACTCAACCGTTTTCTCATAAAAAGTACTTTTATATTTTTCAAAAATAAAAATGAATGTTTCAGTATGAGGGTTTTGCAAGCGCATGCTTGACATTATTTACATAGCCACTGGATAATTCTAATAATAATACATTAAACACTAATAAATTAAAAAGTATCTCCTTTCCCTTATGTTGTGCAGTAGGAAATTGAAAGATAAAAAGTACCACTATAGTTTTAACCTTTAATGAAAATACTGTGGAAGTAATACAATGTTTACAGATTTATATAGAGAGAGTAGAGACAATCATTCTTGTCACTCCTACAATTACATTTTTAATTACAATCATCGTCACTTTCAATGCAAATCTCACTTAGACCCAAATCTTCATCATCGTCTAGCTCGCACTCTCCCATATTGTCACAACGATCGGGATTACCTTCGCACTTCCACATTTCAGTACACCGGAGTCCATTTGACTGACATGTATATGGAGGAGAGCAACGCCTTTTGGAGCATGAGCAGCGACAAAGTTCCAAGATAAGCTCTGGGGCACAAGGGTTGGTACAAGCAACAGGCTCGTATGCACTCCCTACTTTGTTCCATCCAAAGTCTGAGGGTGGTGGGTTATTGGCATGCTGAATTAGGTCCTGATTCCAATCAAAGCACTGAAGGTGAGCCCTTAGCAATGCCGGATCCAGTGCAGATCTTGTTGGAGGAAGGTTCTCATCTTGACATTGTTTCTGTGTAAACAACAACCATCGCACAGCTCCTATGTCGGTTAGTGTTGTTTTGGGGATATAAAGCTGACAAATGAACGCTTCCAAGCTAGTCCTAACATCTTCAGTGAGTGACAGTGTAGTTCCCAATTTAGCCAAAGCTTCTAGCAGCGTATCACTTGCGGAATTAAAAGCTTTCCACCACTTTATTTTACCTTTGCTAGCAAATGATCCTGTTACATCAGCTCCTGAAAGTGCGTGTAATCCAGGGAGTGCAGAGACTTTTAGAGGACCAAGTGTTCTGTAGATTGAACCTAGCTGAACGAACCTTTTCATGCCATGGCCGAGGAAAAATTCAAAATCTTTCGAAAGTTGAAGATATCGCCTTAATGCTAAAATCAGGACATCAGTATCGGGGGAGAACACATGAGTAGTTTTAATTCTTTTCTGTTCTAAATAAGATGCATGTAATATGATCTTTGTGTCGGCCTCCTCCTGCGTACTTACAAGACTGGATATATCATCGCCATGTGATGAAGCTGCCTTGTCCCTCCAACTGAGTACGAACCTTTCGTTGTTGGTCACGCCAAATTTGAGAATCTGATAGGAAAGGAACTCTGTTAGTTCGTCCTTCGTCTTATCATGGGCCAATAATTTGTGCATTGGTATACTTCTAATTTTCGTTTCTGGTCCGATTTTGTACTGCATTGGATCTGAGCCCTTTTACTGAATCTCTCGCATCGCTTTCTTCAATGAGTTTTCTCTGTAAGAGTCGAAAACTATATGGACCTCACTGTAATTGCTAAATTTTAGTCCGATCCATTGGCTGAAGCTTACACCGAGGTCACTACATGATTCACTGTGTTAGGTTTGTGGTAGGTATAAAGAAGCGCCATGCCATCTACTATCACAGATTTTCCCTGTAGCTCTTCGTTTTCTTCTAAAACATAACGTGTGGTGGAGCATGATCATCTTCGTTTTCTTCGGCAGGTATTTCTTGCATTGATTCAAGAGCATCCGTAAGTTTGTTGTAAGTTGCTCAAATTATGCTTCAAATCGATATCAGGTCTGCTTCTGGAAGCTATCGACAATCTTGAAATAAGAGATAAGTCTGTCTTTATGGCAATGGTTTTATCTTTGATGGTAATTTTAACCTTTTTCGCTGCCGTTTTACACGTTCTAATGACGTTCTTTTTCATAGGAGCCCAGAACGGAATGTTGTTAGTATGAACTCGTTGATCTAAGAAAATATTATGCAGATCTTGACCAACTTCCGCAACACTGTCTAAAAACACTTTTATTTCCTGTGGAAAGACTCGCTGAGTTAGGATATGAATGAGGTCATCAGTTTTGCATTGGAAGGGATTTGTCGAGTTTTGAAACGCTTCCTTTAGTTTAAGTATATTATAATCCTGGCCCTGTTGAAGTTTAACAGACACTTCATGATGTTTACTTCGTTCTGTATTCTACTGTGTTCTACTATGAAACAAAAACAATAATTTCAAACAAAGAAATATGTACATGTACATTTGACAGGGGACTAAAATGTATTTGCTTTGCAACGAAAATAATTATATTTCCAGGGACGAATCCTGCAAAAAACTACGCAACGGCGAACACCTATGTAAAATACAAGAAAAAATTAACTCAGAAGAATCACTTTGCGAAGCTCAACTCATTTCATTTATAAAAAATAATGTATGTAAAACCGAAATATTTACAATAGAACATTTTAAAACACAGAAAATCGCCCAAGATTCATGGTTACTAGTGGCCGATAAAGAATTAATATCCACAATCATTTGTGAAAATAGTAAGCAGAAGATGCCGTTAAATGGAAATTACATTGTACAGATACCACCAAAATGTGAACTAAAACTTGAAAATAGGGTACTGAAGACAAATTATTACTCTAATTCCGTAAACGAGATAATTCAGTTGTCGATGATAAACTCCACACCTACCGAAGAACAAAAAATAAATAATAAACTCCCATCGATACATCTGGAGAATATCGATCTAGACGACATATTCACTTTAAAAAGTAAGCTAAAAAACTTGCATAAAAAAGTGTATAAACCGAATTTTGACGGACATTTATATATTAGTAATAGTGTATTTTTCATGTTAACCTTAGTTATAGTCCCAATTTTGTTCACTTTATATAAATATAACTAGCTTTTACCCGCGACTTCGTTCGCGCGAGGTTCGTTATTTGTGTATTAAATAATGACTAATTATTTTCTGGCATCCCATCCCATCCTATCCCCGTCCCCGTCCCTTTCTCGGTCTCCGTACCGTCCCATCCCGCCCCGTCCCTTCCCGTTCAGTCCCGTCCCATCCAGTTTCGTCCCGTCCCTTCCCGTCCCGTCCCGTCCAGTCCAGTCAAGTCCAGTCCCGTCCCGTCCCTTTCCGTCCAGTCCAGTCCAGTCGCGTCCCGTCCCTTCCCTTATGTCATGTCCACCGTCTTGGATTTAAAAATAAATGCCATTTTCGCAATCAACGTCCCAAAAAACCTCAATAACGACACCCATATCGTATTTTAGGCTTATTTACCCCATTTCACCTCCTAAGGGGTTGATTTTCGGAAAATTACGAAATACGTGTTTGCTTATTTGTTTTTAGGAGTACTCCTTCCTTGTATACACCATAAAGGGAACCTCTGTGAAAAATTTCAGCTTTCTAGGTCCGAGGGTTTGGGCTGGGCGTTGATGAGTGAGTGAATGAGTGAGTCAGGACTTTCAGTTTTATATATATATATATATATATATATATATATATAGATAAACTGCCTGCATTTTGTAACAGGAATAACGTAAATCAATTAATCCCAAAACCAGTCGAAATTATTCCCTAGAAATTATGATAAACATGTAATTTTGCCATAATTTCTGTTCTAACGAAGGGAGGGATTATGTTACGTGATATGTTGGGTAAATGCTTACGAAGTAGTTCCCAGCTCCAGCTTCAAGCTTCTTAGAATCTTTAGTGATAAGAAATGTTATATAAGCATGTGCACACTGTACTTAGTCAGTTCTTATGTCAGTTAGCATTTAGTAGACACATTGTAAACTGCATTTATGTAACTCCGTAACTTGAATAAATATTTTTTTTTGATTTAACAAGTTTCGTAAATTATAATTCGCTACTGTAAGATAATAATATATTATGTAACAAGTTTTATAATCGTCATTTTAGTCACGAGTTTTTTAGGCACGAGCAGAGCGCAGCGCAGCGAGTGTTTAATAAACGAGTGTCTAGATGAGTTTATATAATGTGTTACATACGACCACAAATTTAGACAATATAATATCATATTATTTCATTAAAATTTTTACATTTATTATATTAGGTTAAATTATGCTTGACAAACGTCAAAGTTGACTGTTGAAAACTAACTTAATTTTAGTTTTGGCTGTGACTAATAAAGCTAATACTGTTTGAATCTAACTTCACCCCATGACTAAAACATCGTTGCTAACTTCAGCTCATGACCAAGAGGCTCTTTAGTCACAGGTTATGAATGCGTGATTAAAATGTCACTTAGCGACGTGATTTGTTAGTATGTTAAATGTCATTTTAGTTATGGAGCAGAAAAATAATATTACTGTGCGAAAAATACGGAATATCAACCAAATGTGTAGTTAAGGTAATGAAAAACTACACAATGCGCTAAGAGCGATAATCTCCTTTTTCTTCAGTGGAAGATTTCCAAGTGAGATAGTCAAGCATAGTACTTTAATAATCCCGATTTGTCCTGTACCACAGTTTTCACGCAGTTCCTTTTGAAAAACAACATATATTTTTATGCAATGGTTTATTCAGCAGATTTTGTCATCATACTAAATACTGAACCTTGCTAATTTATAATACGCTCTAAAATATTGCTGTGTTTAGTTGTCCATTAGTCCATTAAAATTTGCTCGAAAATGCCAATTTCCAGAAAAAAATTGTAAAGTAGTGTTTCTTGATCTTGATACTCCACTCCCTGGTGGCATTAGGAATGAATACCAAAATAGTTACTTTCTCAATCGGTGACGCACATACCCCTACCCTAACGTTAAATTTCTTCAGATATATATGTTTCAGAGTTCCTAAACGACGAAAAACAGGTTTTCCCAATTTCGTCTGTTTATCTGTCCGTCTGTTGCCGGTATAATTCAAAAATTATTTGTTTGGGAAGATTACAGATTCTATGTCTACCTAGTATGAAACTGAAAAAAATTTGGACAAATATATTCAGCGTGAGCACTTTAAAAAATTAAATGTTGTTTATTTTCGCCTGAACGTAAAAATAGATAAAAGTTATAATTTGCACATAGCTGAGGCTTTACCCTTGACGAAAATGGGCGAAACAAATACAAAATAATTGTTGTAAAATAGACAAAAAAGTCAACGATAAATGCTTTCGACTTAAGGCAGCCGCTTCTCACAGAGGCGAAGGTTTCTCAGTGGCCGCATGCATCAAACCGGTGGTTTGCATGCTGACTATTGCCAAGCGTTGAAATCGCATTCGCATGCGCCGAAGTTTAAAACTCACCGCTGATAATATTTTTTAGTCTGAAAATTGATGTAAGTTGCATTGTCAAGGGTTTCCTTTTTCAGTATTATGACGAACGCAAAGATATTTTTGCTTTTAGTTTCTTTGGTTTTTAAAATTATTTAAGTGTCACATCGTCCACTTGCGAGGGAAGTATTAAGTAAAGCCCTTTGCAGATTTCTTTTTATATTTGGAATTATAGTTAATGTCACTACCACTTAAAACTTTTGTCTTTTGCGCGTTTAAAAACTTTAGGTTATGAGAATACATTTTCTGCTCCTAATGTACCCTGTGCTCAATAGTATGGGTGATATTTATGTGTTACCGGTATATGAGCAAATTATCGAACTTATTGTGAAAGATCAACACCAAATCTTTTTAGATGAACATGAAATTATAAGTCGTGAAACAGCGTTAAACTTGGTTCTCATGAATCGGAAAAGTGACTTAAAATTAAATAAAAGTGTAGTTACTGTTTTTTTAGATTATAAACGTGCATTTGAGACTATCGACAGGCAGCGGTTAGTGAATAAACTACATAAATAAGGAATATGTGATAACGAAAATATGTGGTTTCAAAGTTATCTCACTCATCATCGACTACAAATTACATACTTCAATCAGTGCCAGTCAAGCTACATGGAAAACAACTTGGCTGTACCCCAAGGCTCTGTCTTAGGTCCATTATTGTTTATTTTATATATAAACGATTTAGAAATGAATCTAAAACATTGCACCATTAATCTGTTTGCGGACGATACCTTAGTGACAGTTACTGACGAAGATGTTAGAAATGCTGTTATTAAAATAAATATAGATTTAGAAATTATTTCTGAGTGGTTGCACGTAAATAAACTAAAACTGAATATCGTGAAAACAAAAGCAATAATTTTATCAGGTACTACTGTAGAATCGGTTAATAACATTAAAATTGAAAACTTAAAAATAGAAAAGGTATCTCAAGTTAAATATCTAGGAGTAATTATAGATGATAAATTAAACTTTAAAGCACGCGTACGAGTAGATTATGTAATTAAAAAGGTAGTTAAGAAAATAGGCTTATTCAGTAGAATTTCCAACAGTCTAAAATTATGATTTACAAAACAATCATCGCACGGCATTTCGATTACTGTTCTAGTATATTATTTTTATGTCAAGAACAAGAATTGGCTAGAATGCAAACACAGTAGAACAGAGTAATGCGTATTACATTACGCTGTTTGAATTATACAAGAATTTCCGCGATGCTAGATTGTTTACAATGTTTAGGTATGAAGCAACATATTTATTTCAATTCTTTGTTGTTAGTTTTTAAAGCAGTCAATAACCTGTTACCAGAATATATGACCCAAAATTTAGTTTATGGTTGTGATATTCATAATTATAGTACTGAAAATAGGCAGAATGTTAGATTACCTAAACTTACAAAAAGTAGTTCCCAAAATTGTTTCTTTTATAAAGGCTTCAAAATTTATCATAGCCTTCCAATTGAAGTTAAAGGAACTAAAAACATCTGAGTTTAAAAAAAACTAAGCGATTATGTTAAGAAAAATTATTAGTTAAGTAATAGTAATTTACGATGCAAGTAACGTTATCAAGCTTTTTACATTACGAGAGAATAGTTTGAATGAACGAGCTACGTTAGGGGTGAGTTCTTTAAAATTCTCGAGTAATGTAGAAAGCAGATAACGTTACGTATATCATAACACAGTTTATTTTATCCTAAAATACTAATCTTTTTCAAAAAAATTGGAAAAATTGTTATTAATGACAGAACAACAAGACATATATCTGCTATGACTGTGGTGGTATCACTCAATACTGTATTGTTGGTAGCACTGTCAGGTTATGTTAAATTATAGATTAGCAGGTTAAGTTTTGCGTCAGTCTCTGTCAAATAACAAACGAAACCTAACCTACTAACTTCGAATTTGACATAGACTGACATTGTCACTAACAATACACGTCAGTACTGCCAACATGTGATTAAATGCTAATAAAGTATCGGTATGCTATTTTTCTTAACAACACTAGTGCTGTTAAATGCATCTTAACGCAACTCGTTGCCAAGCAGTTATTATCACAGTAATATAATAGGATAAAATAAATATGTAAACAGTTGTATATCTTAAAATAGTTTATAACTAAATAAAGACAATAATTATTATTACTGTATTGTATAACCAGATTTTTGCCACTCTTGGGGCAATTGCTTGTTATATATCGATTTAGGGAACCCGTGTGCACTTTGAAGCAATTATTAATTTTCTTTTTATTTCTTCTTCTTGATTTCCTTCACTGTTTACAGAGACACCTAAATATCACACTGTTTGTTATTTTGAAGGTTATCTCTTCTTTTGTTGTTATGTTCAGTTCGTGACTTTCGTTTGTTTCGAGTTGACCATAATCATATAGTGTGATTTCTTTGTATTTATTTCTAATCCTGCTTCCTTCGTCTCTTTTTTGAAATTCATTATTATTCCTTCTAATTGTTCTTTTGTTCTCAAAATTTTATATGGTCCCTTAACAATGTTTGTCTTTGTGTTGATTTTGGCTCTCTTTGTAATGTGTTCCAAAACAATGTTGAACAGATGTGGCGATAGGTATGGTAACCTTGTTTTAACCCCACGTTGCTTTAGAATTCCATTTTATTTTATTTGTTTTACCTAGTCATTGTTACTAAGGCTATTATTTCTTGATCATATTGTAGTTCTACATTGCTTTTATTTTTCTTTTCACTTTGTCGAAGGCTTGTTTAAAAGTCTATGTACAATGCATGGATTCTTATATTCTTGTTTCTACATTTTCGTGCATTTATCTTATCAAGAACTAGAACGCGTTGGCCAGCCTACGTCTGGCCGTGCCAGCGTAAAGAAACGGTTAACAATAAAAATGCTTGCTCAAGGCGGCAGCCAGCCTACGCCCGGCACTGCCAGCGTTAACAATACAAATGCTTGCTGCGTCCCCACTTGTGCGCGTTCATGCTGCGCGCCACTTGCTTTCGGTCGGTTGGTTGGCGACCGGCATCAGCTCTTATAATATAAGATCGGTCATTGATTTCCCCTCTCTGAATCCTGCGTGGTAATGCAATATTTTTTCTTTGGATTCAGCTCTGACTTTTTTGTTAATTAGTGAAGCTACTATGTTATATGTAGTGTTTAGCAGCGATATTGGCCTGTAGTTCTCAATCAGTTGTTTGTTCCCTTGTTTGAAAATTGGGAAGATCAACACCCATTTCCATTCCTTCGGCATTTCTTTGTTATCCATAGTTTTTATATTATGTAAATAACTTTTACATAAAGAAGTCCAAATTAGTGCTCATGATTTACTACTCAAAATAACTTTTACAATTTATTAAATAATTATTTTCCAGCACCTACTTATAAAGATATATTTTATCTAATAAAATCTGCATATGCTTTTTTATTTTCAAACGCTTGAACTAATTTAAATAAATATATATTTTGAAAATTACAATTATATCGAGAATTGACGTCTACGTCAATTCCTGACGATCAAGAAGGTCAAAGTCAAAATTATTCGAAAGCTAATCAGGTTTTTGAAGTACTTTTACTCCGCCGGCGTAGAAGTAATCACTTTATGCCTAGGCATAAAAGTAAAGCATTTACCTTGTCTGTCAAGTCACATAAGTTGTCATTTTTATGATGTTTAAAAATAGAACTATTTTAAAATGAGAAAACGACAAAATCTGTTTTACATACTATGTACGCAGGTTGCCTAAAATTGTACGAAACATTGCAATTCATTGAGTTGAAAAACGTTCAAATACTATTTTCCGTAAAAGTAACCGAAATAGAAAATGCAATATTTACTTTGATACCTAGGAAACAAGTTGGTACCATAGCTACTTGTTGCCTAGCTAACAAAGTAAATATTGCATTTTCTATTTTGACTAGAACGCGCGTAGCCAGCCTACGTCTGGTAGAGACCCTGTATATTAAGTAAGATAAGAGATGGGACAAGTGGAACCAGTTTCCAAGGCTAAGTTGATCAGTTTCTGTTTTTCAAACAAAATTTCTAGATGTCATTACCAAACTGACATTTACTTAACACGACAAATTTCTAAATATCAAATAATGAAAATAATTATTCATTTTCTCTAGAATTTTGAGGTGAATTCAAAAATTTAATAATATACCGGGTGTTTTATTTAAAATAGGAGTTAATAAAAAAAATTGAAAAAAAACAAAAGAAACCCACTTTAGAAGTATTCAACTGGAAAATCACCTATTTCACATCAATACACATTAAAAATGTAAGAAAAATGTAAAGTTTAAAAAAAATCGTTAAAGCCGTTTTTGAAAAAATCGAAAAAAACTGAAAAATTACAAGAGTAAACACCTACTTCCAGTTATGCGATTTTCTTCAAAAGCTTGCTGTCTCATCTACATAGTACACAAAACTTATATATGAAGTTTCAACGCCATACCTCTTTTCGTTTTTGAGATATTCTGTTCACAGACACACACACAGACAGACCAATGAAAAAAAATATGTTTTTTGGGATCAGGGGACTCTAAAACGTGAAGATCCGTTGAAAACTCAATTTCGAATTTTTGGGGTGAATCCAATACTTCCTTTATAGTACCTAAAAGGAAGTAAAAGGCCCAAAATTCTATCTATAAGAATGGTATCTATTTCAAAATTATCAAATTAATTTTTAGTTCAACATTATTTAGAGAACTGTGAAATACTTTGAAAACAACATACAATACACCAAGTGTAGGCTATTGGGAACAACAAATGATGCAGACGATATTGATAAAAAGAACGGCAGTATTATACTATATAGAAACTTAAAATTATAGTTTATAAATATTAGGGATGTCGGCGGGTACCCGGGTCGACCCGGGTAATAGTCAACCCGGGTGTAGTTTCAGGACCCGGGTACTCGACTAGTAAATTATGTAATTTCCAAGAAGTCATCCTTTTTAGGAGAAGATGATAAATATAATAGCAATAAGCGCTAGAAAAACATAACCATGCAATAATAACAAGAATGGGATGGGGTGATCCCATACCACATAATGTTTTTTTGTTTCATATAAGGAAGGCAATAAATCCGCTTCACGGATATATTCAACCCGTCAATAGTACCATTAAATTGCGTCAGTATGGGATGAAGTAACATAAACATCCTGTGTGTGATGTTGATTGATGCTGCTACCAATTTCGGACAAAAAGTCACTTGGACGTGTGAAAATACCTACGAATAACAAACGACTTGCAGTTTGAATTGGCGAGTAGGTACTATTTCAATTTAGTTCAATTTAAAACTCGCGGCGTAAAAGAAAGCAATTTGTAGTTACTTCAGAGGTTCAGATGTACACTAACATTTTTGTTATATATTTCGGGTACCCGGGGGTACCCGGGTACTGCTTTCGGGTACCCGGGTTTGATTTTAGACCGGGTACGACATCCCTAATAAATATTAAAATTTACATTTTAGTAGATCACGTAGTACTGCACCATGCCAAATACACTAACAATTAGCGTTCGTAATACTACAAGTCATGCAAGGGTATCAAAAGAATGGCAAGAGTTGTAAAAACCCATTGTAGAATGAAATAAAAATTGAAAAGAATTCAACAACGGAAACAAATACTCGAGCAATTAAAGCTGAAAATTAGTTGTTACAGAAGTTATTAGTTATTAAAGTTACTTTTCATTAAAATAATGTATAGGTATATTTCATTTTTATATGTATAACAACAAATTAATATGAGTGTTTATTTTATTTTGAGGAAATTAAACACATCCTCTAAAATACCACTCTCAAAAGTGATATCTTACAATTTTCTATTTAAGGTTGTAATTTGTAGGGTATGACAAATGTAGTCCACAAATTGTATTATATCCACTAGAACCACAAATAAACTTTAATCTCAAAGCTGTTGCTACCGTTTTATTTGACCAGGGTGTAGTACTTACTTTTTGTTGATGCATTGCCTCAATTTGATCATCATCAAAGATGATTTGAAAAGCCGATTTCGTTTTTCTTTCCAAATGTAATTTAATACTAGTCTCTAAATTTTTTTCAAAATTACTATTCTTCTGTTGACATTCTTTATGACTTTGTTTTGATTTGCAATAATGTCTTTTCATTTAAAAAACTTCCAAAACGTCGCTGTCAAAATGAGGGGTAGTACTAAGTTTTTCTAGAAAATTATACGTAACTTTGTTTTCAAAATTTTTATCTTCTTTATCGGAATAGAATTCGCTCCCACAACTGTTTATGTGGAATAATGATGGCACTGCATTATATTTTAGTCTTTTACATGGGGATTTGCCTGTTGTTAAGAACTGGTCTGGTGTAAAATGTTCTTCGCATAATCTGCACGATTTTTCATGCTGCAAGATCTTAATATTAGATTTTTCTACACATACTTTTTTATAAGGATAATTTTTTGGAAATCTAAACTCAGAAATGTTCTTGCTGCAACGATTCTTACATCCAACTGTTGAAGAGCCAGTGATTTTAATAAAATTTATTAACAATAATGATCCTCGACACCGAAATGTCAAAGAGGCTAAAGATAATGCATGAATGAATGCACTAATAAAAAATCAAATAAACAGAATTCCACTTGTAATTACAGCAAAAACTACAAACGTCAAATGACATTAATAATTTCCATGGCCGGCTGTCACTTTGACATTTGTCACACAATTCAGCAGGCCATGGAAATTGGTTCCAACCTATCAGCATTGATCACTTGTATGTCCCATCTCTAATCTTAATATGCAGGGTCTCTAACGTCTGGCTGCGTGTGGCGGCGCCACGTGCTGACGGTCGGCATGTGCGCTTACAGAAACCTGCGCTTATAGAAACCTATATAGCAAGCGAGCGACCTGCGTGTGGCGGCGCCACGTGCTTACGGTCGGCATGTGCGCTTACAGAAACCTGCGCTTATAGAAACCAAGAGCAAGCACGCGTGTGGTAGTAGTATGCAGGCCCTTCATGCTGCGTGTGCCAGCGCCACTTGTGCTCACGATCTGGACGGCCGGCGGCATCGGCTCTTATAATATAAGACTAGAACGCGTTGGCCAACCTACGTCTGGCCCTGCCAGCGTAAAGAAACGGTTAACAATAAAAATGCTTGCTTAAGCTGGTAGCCAGCCGACATCCGGCCCTGCCAGCGTTAACAATACAAATGCTTGCTGCGTCGCCACTCGCGCTTACGATCGGCATGTGCGCGCGCCAGTGCTTACAGTCGGCCGGCGTCATCAGCTCTTATAATATAAGATTACTCTTATAGAAAATAGTATTTGAAGCTTTCTCAACTCATATATAACTGCCATGTTCCGTAAAATTTTAAGCTATCTGTATAACCAAACCTTAGTAGTGTGCCCAATTCCACCACATAAAATGATATTTAGAATTTTACAAACATGAAATTATTGATAAGTTGACCTGAGAAAAAAAAAATTCTTTACGCATAGTACCTACCTTATAGTATTCTCCTTAGCATAGAATTTCGGCTTAGACCGCGTAGTATTTGTAGATGAACACCCAGCATTTTCTGGCTTAATGTGCCTTGCACCTTGTAAAGTCGAGCAAAAACCCGCGCGATGGCCATGCTCTTTGGTGGCTCGTGTTGTTTGAGTATCTTGAGAACGAGGATACTAAGTGAATATGGATGCACAAACAGCAAAACGGCCAAATCTGCCTAAGTATCCTCGTTCTCAAGATACTCAAACAACACGAGCCACTAAAGAGCATGGCCATCGCGCGGGTTTTTGCTCGACTTCACAAGGTGCAAGGCACATTAAGCCAGAAAATGCTGGGTGTTCATCTACAAATACTACGCGGTCTAAGCCGAAATTCTATTCTAAGGAGAATAATTCGAGTAACCGCGAAAGCCTCAAACAGGACATACCTTATAGTAATTGTTTCAGATGATGTATACTAATCAAACTTCATATTTTTAAATAATCATACTGAAGACGACATCTGAGAATGTTGAAATATATGTTTTTGATTTTTCATCTTCTTATTAATGTTTGGCTGACCAATATCCCACACCCTTCATTTAATAGTGCGTAGTGGTATGTTTTGAATGGACACCCAATGAAAATTCTATAACTAACATATGTGTTTCTTATGTAAGTTTATCTCAAACTTAATTGCTGTAATGTTATAGCCCTGTTTCAGAAAATCTTTAAAATTAAGTCAAACAACACATTTGTAATTTTATTAAACATCATATTTAATTATGCTTATAATTAATTTAACTACATCTATTCTAATTATCTGAGACATCCGATAAATTCACTCCATCTGAAGTGTACGGCATTTTAATAGTGACAAATCCATCATTATATAAATCATCATGTAAAATACATTCAGAACTTCGAGGCAGGTTGGTTTTAGATACTTCTTGAATTATCTGCAATCTTTTCTTCCTGATCATTCGCCTATCTCTACATAGGTTTATATGTTTTCTTGTTCTATGTAATTCATAATATGGCTCCTGCATCTCAGCATAACTAATTATGTCAGTTGAGTTCTGTTTAGAATATTGTCCTAATTGAAAGTTCATATCTTCCTTGAAACTCGTCTCCTTTATAGTGTCCCCACTGCATTTAGAAATATCGATATCATATTCTGAAGCCTCTGGAAAAGTACTTATACTAGGCAAAGTGTAGATAAATCGTGGCTTTTTAACAGTTAGAACATTTTCTAATTCATCACCATAGCTCTCTTGCGTATCAGAAGTTCCAGCTGATTCATCAAGTTGGCTTATAACTTGTTTTGCAAATTTTCCATCGGCACCTCCTCTTTGACTAGAGGGGGCATTGACTGTTTGATAAGAATGGTACTGATCTGCACTTTTACCACGAATTCCTGGTTCAATGCATGGAGTTTCTGAATAAATAGCAAAGAGCCTTTGTAAGAAACACCTGTCTGGCCCCTTTACAGCGACAGTAATACCTCGTCTGTGGTTAATTTCTTCATTTTTATTTCTCAAAAATCCTGCTCCAAACAGTAGGGAAAAGAGGAGAGTAAAAAGTATTACTAATACACCAGCAATCGTGAACAAACACAACAACTGCCAACCCAAATGTATCATGCGAATGTGGCTAGTAACTGATATTCCCAGATTTTCCGAAGAACCAAGTATGGGAGGTAAAAGCGTGCTTACAAATCCAGATACTAGATGAATAGCTGTTATGTTGCAGTAGTCTTCAACGGACGAATTGTAGACGCATATAGCAACGAAGAAAAAGATTATAACAGCTGCTGATGCTATAATATATGCAAATATAGGAGTATAAACGTCAACACCTGCTGATATAGAAACCATACCTGCAATTGCACCCTGCATGCATCTCAAAATAATCCAGTAGTTGAAAGTCTCTCGGTAAAATAAAAATTGTAGAATTACTACTATTATTATACCACTAGCCATCGCCATGATGTTGTTAATTAATACCGTTCCAATGTAGTTATGTGGAATATGAGTTAATTCGTAATTAGGCGAGGGCAGTGAAAAACCAATTAAACCTAGGGCTATAAATATGTATCCTGTGATAGTACTGCCAGGTGAGTCGGCCCCAATAGAGCACTCGTCTATGTCAGATAATTTTAAGAGACGACGGCCAAGGAATAAGGACCCTATCAAGCCCACTACTCCACCACTCAGATGAATCACTAGTCCTCCGGCGTGATCCTTTATGGACACTTGGTGGCCCACAAAATTCCTACGATGCATCCATCCATAGTCATGCCAAACCCAGTGCATTATTATAGGTTGAACTATCATTGAAAAAAGCAGGCTTGTCAGCAAGTAGCCTACAAAGTGAATTCTGCCTGACAGTATAGTCGTTATGATGCCAGTTGCCATTATGCATGCAGAGAAACCTGTAAAAAATAAAATTATTTGTAACGTTCAGTACTTCCATATTAGATAGTGTCAACATCATTATGATAAAGCCCTGTATAAAATGCTTTTAAAACATTATAGCATTTTGTAGTAATTATACCTCTTCAGATTTAGCATTGAAACTGATGTGTTTATGTGTGTGTGTGTGTGTGTGTGTGTGTGTGTATGCACGTGTTTGCCTAACGGACATGAGTTCTGAGCTCTTCCCCATAAGGACAGTATAAGGGCATTCTAATAAGTCAGCTGCATTTTTCTGAGTTTGGAGGACATTATCTACATATTTAGACGAGAATATTAAACTCAGGGGCGCCTGACAAATCATTAATAAGTACATTCTACATCCCTCTCAAATTAACTGTAGGTAGAGACACCGACGCTTATATAATAAAACTGTGTACACTTTTGGCTTTGTAACCAGTCATGAATAACTTTTAGAATATAACACGTTTTCTGTTAATTGAAAAAAAACATTTTAAGAAGTGAAACATTTAATCCAAACAATTCTTCCATTAGCATAATAACTATATGTGATTTTGCTCCACAATCTTTTGCCACTTTCTTCTGTCACTGTACACTTTGGTCCACACTGCACATTGTTTTTATGCGACTGTGTCAGAGTGACTTTATAAATTCATTGTTTTTATTTCATCGTTCAGTTTTTGTATTGCTTTTTTATACCTTCATGTATTTCTAGTTCTAGTTTTCAATGATTCACAGTGTCAAAATGTTTGTTTAAGTAAATGCACTAGTCTACTATAGACCTATGTTTTTAAAATCCATGCTAACAATCTCCTAGTTTGTTTTCATAATGAGACTTTCTTTTTTTTGCCTTGAATACTCTATATCACCATATGCATTACGTTTTGCAAGACTGATAAGTCTCTAGTGGCAGCATTGTTTTCCATCATCGTTTTTATATGGCGGAGTTATAATGCCACCATTCTATTCTTTGGGTAACTCTTCTACTTGTCAAGTAAGTTGTAATAGTTTGTTTACTTGACTTACTAGTTCTTCCCTTCCATTGTTTATAGCCTCTGCCACAATGTTGTCTACTCCTGGCTCGTCGATTTTCATAATGTTAGCTATGGCTTCTGCTACAATTGATGATTGTTTCCTGGTAGTATTCCTTTTATAGTTAATAGTTCACTTTGTTTATTTTTACACTATTTACTAACTTGTTAAATTTGCTCCTTTAATTTCTACATAAAATTTTCCACGGCTTGGATGCCATTTTGTTTGCATGTTTGCGTTCTTCCATTGTTATCATTTTGTTAACTTCCCTTCTTTTGGTGCTGTTTGCTTGCTTCTTGACTTTTCTTAACTATATTTTCTTTCCGATCATTATACCATTTGACTTTTTCCTTTATACATATTCCTATATCTTTATATGCATACCATTTCTTACTATCTCTCACACTCTTGCTTTATACCCCATACAGGTTGCAATAAAGGTTCAACAGAACATGACAAAAATACAATCTTTGATAGATTGTTAGGTTAATTTTAATATCTAGCGCCACTATTTACGACCACTTAGTTTTAAGCCTTTTTGAACAAAACCACCCCTGTCCGTTCGTTTTCACGGAATCAGGCGAGCAATTTTAACTTACCGCAAGGAGATGTATGCGCCTGCATGTTCATTGAAAATTTTCCTCTGCCGTAACACTCCGCGTGCGAATGGAAAAACTGCGTTACTTGCAATTAACGTCTGCATAGTTTCAAGAGGAATTACCTTTTCTGCCGATACACCCCATGAGAAACAACTAACAAAACTGGCGAGCTGGAAGTTTTGTCTTTCGACTCGCAGTCAGGATTTACTATCCAAGCCTGCATGTGTGGCTCTCGACTCTCCAAGCTGCCGTGGAGGTAGCTTGGTAATTTATCACAATTCAGCCAGGTGTTTTATTGTGTCGGGATAACGATTGCTGCAAGTGATAACGCTGTTGCGATTCATGACTGGTATTTGCCAGCATAATATTATTGACCGTGATGCACTCCAATTAATTCGAATTTATTCAGTTGGGTTGTGCATAAATAAATATTTGGGGTTACCATGCTTTACCGTCCTCTTACCGTCAATTCGCACAAGATCTATATTATATCAGATAAAATATCACACGACTGCGAGGTTTTTCCATGAAAGCTAGCTATATTTCACCGCCGCTGGCTCATTCCTATTACATCTCTCGCTCCAGGTATCTTCTCGCCACCTAAACCATCTCTCTCCAACCTGGAAACGATTTCTCACTCTTGACAGTTCCATATATGCTGAACTGTTGAACACACTGCCTTTCGTCCATGGTTTTGAGGTATCATAATAAAATATCCATTTTCGCTGTATCACTTGTGTATGCTGTTTAAATTTTGTTTTTTGTGTTGCCAAATTACCTTTTTAAAGTACATACATGCTTGCATTTCAGATTTATGTTCACCTTGTTACCCTCTAAATGGTTGTAGCTACTGCTGTATTTAAGTATTAGTAGCCCCTTCAGAGAATTGGATGCTTTATTGGCCACTGTTTATACATTTAGTAAATATTATACACCAAGTGAATTAAACAAATGTTTATTCACGAAAAGATGTTGAGCTCACGAGCATGTAGTGCGAGTGAGATCATATCTTTAAGTTAATAAATGTTTAATTTACGTGGCGTATATATGTTTTCATTTAATTTTGACGAAATTTTGAATAAAAAATTTTAAAATATTCAAATTAAGATATAAGTTTGCCCATTCATCGTCGATTTAATCTAAATTTTAGTAATTATATACACACTACAAAGAGAAAGAATAATTGAATGAAAGTATTTGTAGAAATCATAAAAATATGTTGTTCTTTATTGAAACTTTTTTAATTCTCTAGTGAATTAAACTTTTTTAATTATCTAGTGAATTAATATCGAAATTAACAAGCGGTCAACGAAAAAACAATTTTATGTATGACCACTACTAAAAGTAGGCCTTTTAGCGCTAGCTTGTTTCACTAAAAGTGACGTTTTATAGTTAACCGTGGTTAAAGAAATCAGCTGTTTACTTTTAGCCCATGTGCTAAAAGTGAAGTGAGGTTATAAAACTACAATTTCGAACTGGAAGTGAAGTTGTAAAGTTATTCTAGTTGCTTCTTGCGTTACAGGTAAAGTGTTTTTGAAATAATTAAAGCGTTATGTAATGAATACAGTCAGATGTGGAGTATTAATAATTACCTTTCGTAACTGACCTTGCCAGCACTTGCTTCGCAAAACATTCGCCCGTGCGGTATGGCCTACTGTTTATTATGACATAAATTAGAAGTGTCGTAGATGTAAACCTTTGTTAAATAGGTATTTATGGATTAATAACAGTAAAATTAAGATCGTGCATAAACGTCAACTTTTAGCACTTGTTGCATAAATAGCTATTATTTCACTTGTGAATCATAGACTGTTTATGAAAGTTGTTATGGAGTTAATAATGTCACTTTAAACTGTCAAAATTGAATAAAATAAATAACTCCATAGCTTGTATTCTCGTAACGTCACATAGAAAAAACTAGCCTAATTATTCGTGACCAAGAATTTTGTGTAACTTGGTGTGGCCTCGTCTACTTCGTTCCCAGACGGTCGTTTGCTCCCCTGGCAGGTTTTTTGTATACACGGTCAGCACACTCTCCATGGTATCGAGCTCCTGCGGAGACCAGATTGTGTAGATGCTCAATACATTCTAAAATTGTACGAGAAAATTTATCGTCGCGGTCACGTAGGTATTTCTCAATACTGTCTTTCATGGATTTTCGCGATACTGAGCGAATTTATTGTCGTCTATGGAGCGGCACTTTAAGTAATGGTGCGTTTATTTTTTCGGCACAAAATTAGCACTTATTTTTAAATTAAACACAGGTTCACACTCCGGTTTTTGTTGTTCGGGTTCTTCTGTTGCAAATTGACTTCGTCGTGAAGCGAACGAGGCTAGTCTTTTATTGCAATAGTTCTTGTAGCATGCTCTATGCATACTTACATTATCCAACATAGACCGATGTTCCTCATGTCCTCTCTTCACGCTCGTCGCTAAAAGAGTCTTCACAGCTCTCACTTTGGCCATGTAAATGTCTCTGATCAAATGTGTTTTGCATATGAAACAATCACCCATTATTTTTTTACAAAATAGTACGTTTACAAAATATTTATTTCTAAACCGATCTTCTATAGCAGAAACGTCAAAAATAACAATTTACGTACTGCCTATGATTCTCATAATGCAATAATAGTATATTATATCATGAGGGGCTAAAGTACACCATTTAATCCTGCGAGTGGAGTTTGTTGCCTCGAGCAACAACCACTCACCGGATTTAGGCACTTTAGTCCCGAGGTATAACACTATTTTTTGCACTTTTGGGAACATTATCATCAAACATTTCCAAAATTTTGAATCTGTCAATTTGGAAACTGACAATTACAATTTTTTTAAAACTGAATTGCAGCAGGCCCTGGGTAGCCTGAATCAGTTGGCAGTACTGAAATGTATTGTAAGTATATGTCAAATTTGAGATTTGCAGGTTAAGTTTTGTGTCAGTGTGTGTTAAATGACAAACAAAACCTAACCTACTAACCTCGTATGTACATAAATTTACCATAGTTACGATACTATTTTTACTTTAGTCACTAGGGATTAAATGAGCTACTTTAGTCCCTGTTTACAGGGACTAAAGTATCAACTTTAGTCCCGGAAGTGCAAAAAGTTTATTATGCCATTTATGTAGTAGTACAATACATGAAATAAAAATTAAGCACCAACTTTGGTCCCCTCTACAAGTCGTAATTTGAGTCGCATATCAATTTATAATATGTCAAATTGAAGGTATTTTCAAGCTCTACAAGTTTGATAATGGCTACTTTTTTGGTAAATAAAACGACAACGAGACAAAAGCCCGGAAACTCGAAAAAAAACCTCATCCTATTCAAGCTCTGCTTTCGCGTTCGATATCTCGACAACTATCGCTCGCACGCAGAAAAGTAATAGAACATAAATTATAGAGCATTCAAAATTCTAAAAAAAAATGTGTACATTATTTTCATGTAATGTTAACGCGAACCCATTTATTGCAAAAACATCAAACGCACTCCTTTATCAAGATGGCGAAAATAGCACACAGGAAATCTTGGTCAACAACTTGAAGTTACGCTTTGCTAGACCCCCCAACACCTCTAAGAAGGAATTTCAAATTTCGGTTCACTTTCCAGCAAAGGCCTTATTTTTGTACATAGTGACTGGACTATATACTTACCAAGCACAGCATTGTCCAAGTCAGCTGAATCTGATGTTAACCACATGCCATATCCAATAATGCCCTCCCAGCTACTGTATCCAAACGCTAAGATGTAACCAATCAAACCAAAGGAAGCTATTGAGACTGCAATGTCTACGATGTTGTGGAGAAGAATTATGTACACATTTTCTGTTGGCACACTGCCTAACTGCACCAATACAAAACCAGCACGCAGCAGCAGCACTACAAATGTTTAAGAAACGGTCGTTTAAATAAAACATAGAACTCAAGATAATTAACAGAAACAGAAAAGCAATTTAATGAATAAGACAATGATTACTTAGTTGGTAATTCTAGGTCCCAGGTAATATCTGTACTCTATCCATTGATTATAGGTAACCCTAAAATGAGTTGAGATGCAGCCTTTGAAACATAAAACAGTGATGTGCAACGTTTTCAAAACGTTGATCAAGACACAATAATAATATTAATAAAGTTGTAATCCCTTGCTCAACTTTAATATAATTTTCATTTGGTTTTCCTCTAAAATTCACTTATTAATATACTAACTATAACTACAATTATTGCCTTATGTTATTACATAAAATATGCTTGATGGGTGACGATAGGTACCCTTGAAAATGTTAAGAAAAGCTGCCCTAAGTCGTGTCTAACGATAATAAAAAAGACTATTATTGAATGTTTGAAATTACCTAAACATCCTCGAATAAAAGTACTGGCAGACCCATAACTTTTAATGGGCTCGGCCACAGCTGCAGCGTCTTGCAAAGTACCATTCAAGCTTTCATAGTAAGCGTCACTGTACAAATCAAAACCTTGTGTCATGTAATATGTCGATATTTTCCCTCTTCATAAACAATTTTGACACTCATCTTTTGTTCCGCAAGCAAAGACAAAAACATCCTTGATCATAATGTTTATTTTTTCATAAATATTTCAGAAAGTTTAGGTAACAATATTCTAGATTTAATTATAATGCAACGATTTAAATATTTACAAATGGCAATATACAATGACTCATGTTTTATAATAATAAAAACACTAATTACGTCAAAACAGCTAAAATCACACACCGGTTTGAATTAAAATTAGAAGGCGAGCTGCAATACCAGGAGAAATCAAGAGATGATCCTCTGCAGGTGACAGCTTCACAACTCGCAGCAACGCAACCAGGAACATCAGAATTGTGATGTATGTAAAACGTTTTTTGATAATCAACTGTTCCAGCATGTAAAAATAACAAGTGATGATGTCGAATTCTTGACCACAACAAGTAGCACCAAAGATTTTTCAATGCAATTCGTAAACTTACTTTCTATGTGATAAAACGAAACTGATCATTGCATGGCTCTTTTTCTAAATTGCTACAGCAAACAACTTTCGCAATTTAGTGTTAACTTAAGTATACAATCCCCTCACATTTCATTTAACCTCTGGTTCCTCGTATGATATTTGTTATTATGTAACTAAGGTCTGACAATGATGGGGGGTTGAAGATAATTGTAAAACTACGAGAGTAACGTAAATATCGTGGATATAAAGGTTGTAGGTACGAAAGTGCTGCATATTACTAAAATAGTTTTGATTATCCAAGGTGGCTAAAAAATGTGGTGACTCAAACTTAGTTTTTTTTTTAAATGGAATGCGCTACATTTAGGTAGCTTGAAAGATTTGCATTAAAGCACTAATCATTTTTATATAAGTTGTATGGGTCTAACGTCAACCGTTTTGGAGATATTAACGATTTTATGCAAAAAAATTCTGCTGTAATTAACAGAAAACAATTGAATGAAGAAAAACATTACCAAATATTATGTTTTTTGTGAATCACGTTTCGAGTGGAAAATAGCGAATCTGAGTTGTAATTCTATACCAGATGCTCAACATTTGCCAATTTAATAATATCGAATTTTTTCAGATGTATTTTTAAAAGCTCTTTTAATGAGCTTTCTTTTGACATGTTACTTCATACCCCTAAATTAAATTGTTTTTCGAGCCCTTTAAGCTCTATTTTAAGGGGTAATAAACGGCGCTAAAATGATTATTTAAACACATGAGCTTTCCAAAAGAAAACGTAAAACCAGGTGTAGAAAATATAAATTGTTAATACAAGAAAAAATGAGAAATGCAGGAATAAATTAATTCCAGAATCAAATTAAATCAGATTTAAAAAAAAAAACAAAAGCGAATACACTAAAATATTGTATGTAATTGCGTTAAATGTGCAAATATTTCTCCTTCCGTGCTTTGGGTATTAAAGATATACAGAAAGCTCAAAATTTGCAAATATAATTTTTTGATTTTTTAAATACAACATCTTGTGTATTTCTGCATTTTTAAAAAGTACTTTTAATGAGCTTTTTTTCTAGTATTCAATCGTTTTTCACATTTAATTTTATCTTACTTTTCTCCGCTTCTTCGTGTTTGTTATTACTGGTTTAAGCAGTGATTCGATTTTTATTTTCTAAACCTGGTTTTTTGTTGTATTCAAACAGTTGCAAGTGTTTAAATTCACATTATAATGGCGTTTGTTTGTTATTTCCTGAAATAAAACAAGGGCTTAAATTGTTTTTTATGTTCAAACATATCTAAAAAGCAGATGAATTGAAGAGTATCAAGTAATATATAAAAATAAAGCTCATTAAAAGGGCTTCCATCTGAAAAAAATCGAAATTATTAAATTTGCAAATGTTGAGCGCCCTATATAGCAATAATACCCGGATCTATCATTAACACTTGGAATATAATTCACGAAAAATATAATTTTATGGTAACGTTTTCCTTCATTTAATTGTTCTCTGTTACTTACAGTAGCCACCTGAAGTTGAGCATTCTTTTGCATAAAATCATTAATATCTCCAAAATAGTTGACGTTAGAGCCATACAAATTTATATCGAAATGATTCATTAAGAAAAAGTAAGTTTGATTCGCCACACTTTTTTGAGCCACCCTGTATAATCAAAACTATTTTAGTAATCTTTGTAATACCTACAACTTTTATTACAAGATATTTATGTAATTCTGTTTTAAAAATATCTCCCTCCCGCCCCCCATCATTGCCAGACCCTGTATTAAGGCAACGTTGTAACATTTTTTCAACTTGATTATCCAGTGTGATTTTGTCCTTATTTAACTGTTATTCAAAACAGAAATTGTAATAGAATACATTGAAACACCCTGACTGTTATTAAAAAGCGACGAAAAAAGTTATTACATTTTATAAGGTCTGGCAACAATGCACATCACAAATGCAAGAAATTATGTCATAAGTGATACACCCGTATTCATAGTCGTTCGCCAGCGGATCTCCGGCGACTCGCCGGAGTTTCGTTATGAATAGTATGTTGGCGGCACTGTACGTCTATGTCAAATTCGAGGTGATTAGGTTAGGTTTTCAATCAGTTTTGACAGAAACATCTATTACGTTTAGTTTAGGCATTTAGACATGTACAACCAAACCCTTATACAGAGGTATAAACAGCTGATAGCTGTCTGCCTTCAATATATAAATAAATAAATAAATAAATAAAATCTAACCTGGTAACCTCGAATTTGACATAGACGTACAGTGCCGCCAACATACTATTCATAACGAAACTCTGGCGAGTCGCCGGCGATCCGCTAGCGAACGACTATGAATACGGGCGTGAGTGTTTTGTGAGTGTCACATTATATAACCTCAAAATAAAAGTTTTCAAAGCTAGGTGCAGCTATAGCACATCTTTTATCCATATAACAAAACAAATTCATTTTTAAATTATTCTACAACAAGGTTTCTGTATTGAAATACTGTAGGCAACTCTTGCATTAACATCACCTTTAAGCATACGGTATGAACTCCAAAACAACCAACAAAATTTTAATAATCATCTACATTTCAGGTGATTATTAATATCAGATCTTTAGAACCACTACATTATTTCCTTTGATTGAACACAAACTGAAGGAATAAAAATTAGATTAAAATTTTCAAATGCAGATTTGTTGTCCTCTAGGTTGATTTGTTTTTAAATGGATGAGGTGCTATTCAACATATTTTGACTGGGACAATAACAATTGAGCAGGACCAGTGTTGAATTCAGACTCATTACTCCGGGGGGGAAAATGAAACGTCTGGGGGGTATTTTTACCTATTCCCGCGCAATCCACCCATTCTTTTATAGATAGAAAAAAACATGAATATGAAGTGGTAATGTTTCCGGGGGTGAATTTTGTACTGACCGGGGGGGAATTTCCCCCCCGGTCACCCCCCTGGATTCAACACTGAGCAGGACGATGCACTGCCTGGTAGCAGCACCAACATGTTTTGTGACTCAGTGTGTCGAGTGGTATAGAATTAGATGGATGTGGGGAGTAATGGTGGTCATTTATTAATAAATAATAGAAGCACACGTTCTGATGTTTTTATCTACTTTGAGGTTGCCCAGCATTTATACGAAAAATATTAAGGAAAATGTGTGACTGTCCACTTTTGACATTAGGTGATGTGTTTGCTCTTTCGTTTTTCCCCGTATTTTTAGAAGCTTTATCTTTTAGCCTGAAGATGGTTTAATATATAAGCCGAAACATGTAGCGCATGTAAAATATATGTTAATTTTTATGAGGAAGACAGTGTTTACTTGACAATAATTTACTGAATCACCTCATTGTGAGAATGGACCAGATCCTGATTTTTTTTTGTTTAGGTACTGTTAAAGAAATATTAATTTTGGTGTATAATCCTGTGATAGCACAAATAGTGTACAGTGGTTCCCAGAACTACCTATTGCAACAAAAGGACGAAAATGGATTAAATATGTTTTATTTTTCCTTAAGTGGTTTACCTTCAAGCCCCTGCTTGATTAGAAACTATTCTGAGTATGATTTCAACTTTTTACAATTCATGAAAGGCGACTACAGCATGATAGGCTTGTTTCAGGGATTGTTCAGAAAGAAATAAAAAATCGACCAATCCGGAATCCATTTTCATTCAGCCGTATTCTTGCATTCTGAACAATTTTTCTTAATAACCGTTTAACATATTTTCGCCATCTTGAATTAAAATTAGTTGAAATCGTGCTCAAAAACTAGAAAAAAAGTTGGCCAATTTATCTTCCTGTTGCAACAATTCTGGAACACACTGTATATTGTGAGGTAATAAAAGTTGCATACAAAGCTGCTACTATTGCAAATAATAAAAATATTCCTTACAATTAATAATAGATGAGCTTGCCATAAACACTTTAAAATTAACTAAACGAGCACAAATAAACAAGTCTTGTCCAACAATTTAATTTTTTTTAAATCTAGGTGCTACTCGTACGGTTAGCTCTGATCCTTAACATTACAGTAACAACTAACATTTCATAAAAACCAATACCGTACTTTGAAGTTTAATGGAGTAAGTACAATGTGTTAAATAACAGTAAGGGGTAGGTAACATGACTTATTGACCACATCCTAGAAGAGTGGCATCTTAGAGACAAGCAAGTCTTGGGTAGATTTACAAAACTGGAAGATGCAAGAAGGTTGATCTATTGAACACTTACTCTATGAAATACACGTACGTACGTATCTGTAAAATTCACACAGTGTGACAGGCGAGTGTAATGTAAAATACTAAAGTTAACCCTCACTCAGTTTAATAAAATTGGCACCTTCATAGTATGCGCTATATCAACTTTGAACAATCAACAATCTAGAAGTCAAAACTTGCCCGGGGCTCCCAGTCGAGATTTCAGAGCGCTATGAAAATGTAGGAGTAAATATTACTTCGACTGCAAGCCTGAGACAGTTGGTTTTTTCCTAGAACTATGACACAACATGCATGATTGTTACTTTTAATTTTAAAGGTGCAAAATTTAACGTTATTTGTTAAAGCATTCGAAATGGAAATCACAGCAAATTGTGCAAAAGTGCATAACATTAGACACAAGCGTAAGTCAGCAGTGCTCTACTTCAAATAACTGTGCATGAAGATTAGAAGCCTTATGCTGTTTAAATGTATAATAGCAAAAATAGAATATATACTTTACAGAAAACACACTATCCTTAAAGAAGAAAACAATGTATTAGTAGAAATATATTAAAACTATCCAGAACAGTCTCACAATTAAAGAGCTTGTGCTAAGATAAAACTCACAAAAAAACTAACAAAACTCAATAAAAACAGATTTGCATGTTGGTTATATCGTCGTACTACAATTCGAAGAAGCTTACAGGACGGATAAGTGCTCCAAATTCAATCTCACTAATGATCTTTCAAGAATCTCATGTTACAGAGCGACCATCAGTTGACATCACCGACACAAGATGTACAATTAATGTGGGTAATATTTAATTAAGATACAATAAGTCCAAAAATATTTTTTAATATGCATTTTTGATTGTATGAGGTAATCTTCACAACTTTCAATCAAATTTATGCAATATTGTTAAAAACTATTTCTTAAACAAAAACAACTTACTTTAGTTTTCAACACTAATATTAATTGAAACATTTATACACATTATATTAGAAAAAAAAAACAAAAGTAGTTCCATACTTGAAAATTGCATACATTTGAGTTAAATTCCAATGATTACCACAAACAATTCAAATTGAGTACAACTAACAGCAACTCGGGAAGTGTAATATGTATACTGTAAGATGAATAATTTAATAACTCCAAACAGTCTTTAAGTTATTAAATTACCACTACTCAGAACAGTGAATATTTTTTTTTTAAAAAGTTGCAAATTCTCTTTAAGGAATTTATTGTTGTATTTTATAAGCATCCATTGCACATCTTGTGGATTATCAAGCAAAATTTTAAAAATCTTATAATTACAAGAATCATAGCAATAACCTGTGTAAGCTAAAGACAATTTTAAGTAATTTTACTGATTTACAACTTTTAAGCAAGTACTTTTTTACGAACAAATTTTGTATAAACCATAAAAACATAAAGTACCAATTAAAAAACAAAGGCACAAAATTCACTAAAATACCTTCAAATCGCCTTTAGCTTTAGTATTTGTTATCAAAATTGGTAACCTACAGATTGGTGACTTTCCCCAGCGATAAAACTTAACTATCCCAGTAGCACGTAAGCAGGTGTACAATGAGTGAAAATGTTTTCAAAATTCGTAGTTGAAGATTGTACTCGTAGTAGGCAAAAGCATGGGTCCCTCACTGGTTAATAAAGCGGCCGTCGTATTAACGAGCGCAAGTGAGTAGTGTTTCAGGTAATAGCATTCTAAGTGAAAATTACTAACTAACGAAACATAATCTTATCATTCTTCTGCTTTTGCATTTTTATCAGCTACATCAGTCGTGGGCTTTGCAGAGTCCTTAGAGTCCTTCCGTTGTTGCTTCGGCAGCGGCATTTTCACTTTCATTAAGTCTATCTCTAAACTAGTGATTTGGTCTCTCAGTTGATTGTATCTCATTAAATCTAAACCCACTTTTTTCGATTTCTTATGCAAGGTGATTAGGTGTTGCCTGTTCTTCACATCTTGCAGAACGTATTCCTAAAATAAAAATAATTAATTTACAATTAGATTTAGGCCCCTTTCAGACATGGATACCGTATGCGATATACAAGTACCTATGCTGGATACAGAATTGTGGTGGAAAATTGTAGCGACTGTATCAGATACTTGGGGCCTCAGTCACTTGCAAGAACAGCCCACTGCAGTGCAGTTATGGACCTAGCAGTGCTGTTTTTTTATTTCTGTCGATATAGTCTGGATGTGATTTATCCCAACGACAAGGATTGGGCTTTACTAAACTGATCGCACTAACTATATCTATAGTAACAAGCACTCTGTTTCACACTGATAATTCGATTTATTACAAACAACCACCAACATGGAGTAAGAATTATTAATGAAAAGAACTCTAAATTTGTGACAAATTTTATACAAGTATCAAACAGACTACTCCTATTACAAATAAATACCAGCCCAGTCAAACGACTCAATAACACTAT
This sequence comes from Agriotes lineatus, assembly GCA_940337035.1. Taxonomy (NCBI): domain Eukaryota; kingdom Metazoa; phylum Arthropoda; class Insecta; order Coleoptera; family Elateridae; genus Agriotes; species Agriotes lineatus. The sequence continues at coordinate 10,912,368 of OW679198.1, read as the reverse complement.
ATTAGACACTAAAGAAGCACGAAATAATATTAACGCGTGACTATAACTCAAAAATAGGAGGAGGCAGACAAAGAGAATATATAGGACCCTACGGATTAGGCACCAGGAACGAGCAAGGTGATAGACTCAATATATTTGCGAAAGAACAACAATTGGTTATACTTAAAACCTTTTTTAAGCTACACAACAGAAGACTTTACACGTGGAGGGCACAAGCAGATAGACCAGACGACGTTGTGCGCAACTAATCATTTTAATTAACAAATGTTTTAGGAATTGTTGTTTATCGGTAAAAGCCTACCCAGGGGCAGACATCGAATTCGAACATAACCCAATAGTAGGGAAATTTAGACTAAAATTAAAAAGAACAACAACAAAAAACAACCAAATAATGCGACTTAAGAAAACTCGGAGAAGAAAACACTAAACAATACATGACACAATGTACAAAAAGAACTAGAAAGATTCAAACAAGCAATGACAACAGCAAAAGAACAGTATTTAAAACAACATACACAAAAGAGAAAACCATGGATGACGGAACATATATTAATACTGATGGGCAAAAGGCAAAAAACCAAACAAACAAAAACAAATACAACAATATCTAAAGACAGATAAAGAATGAAATAAGACATTGGAAAAATAATTGGTACAATGAAAAATGCAATAAAATTGAGGAATTAGAAAAGATACACGATAACTTTAACGTACACAAAAAAATGAAAGAAGCAGCAGGTCTTTATAAAACACGATCCTCTGAAAATCTGGTAGACAAAAAACGATAAAGTTGCTTGGATAATAGACAAACAAAAAGGAATGGAGGCATGGCAGAATTATATAAAAGAATTATTTAAACAGGGTGTCTAGCAGATATGGCATTCAAAATTCCCGTATTTTCCCGGTCATTTTATTAGGATTCCCGGATGCTTTCTGGTCTTCCGGTTTGACTTTTTTGGGTATACATTAAAAAAAAACAACAACAACGACCTGTCTTCGCGCGTCCCGTACATTTTTGCAATTATTCCGGATAATCCGAAAATGTTTACGGAAATTTCGCTTATTATTTCCGTAAAATGGCAAAAATTACAGCAAATTCCCTTTGATAAAAATATTCCCGGTTGCCTACGAAATTTCCGCATATTTCCCGCATTTTCAAGGGCACTTTCAAATTCCCGTATAATTCCCGGTTTTCCAGGAATTCCCGGTCGCTAGACACCCTGTTAAAGATAACTGGACAGAAATAGAAATACCAGAATGCATTTCCGGCCCAGCAATTACAAAAGACGAAGTTAAAATTCCAAAAAATGCAACGACCACCGAATAATCAGCCTGATGAGCCATCTATTAAAAGACTTCTTGAAAATAATCTGCCAATGTTTGTATATGCTCTGCGAACAACACATGGGACCCACTCAATTTGGATTTCAAAAGAAACAGGAACAAGAGAAGCATTGTTTTGTACTCAAGTTCTTATTGAACATTGCAGGGATGTGAGTTGTGATGTGCATCTGTGCTTTATAGACTACCAGAAAGCGTTTCACAGAGTACAACATCACAAACTTATAAAGTACGTTTTTTTTCTATAATAACTGTCAAAGTGTTACAATGTTGGTAGACATGTGATTAAAACGCTAGGAAATTTTTATTCCTCGTGTTGGTAAAACTTTTTCAAAATTACAGTTATGTGTCAATTTTGAATGTCAAAGTTTCTTAATTTGAACTCTTGACAAATTTCTTTTTTTAACATGGAATCATCATCATCATCATCATCAATAAAATCGGATAAAAAAAGAAAACCAAGAAATATTTTAAATGTAAAAATGAAGCAAGTGATACTAAAATATGACATATCTGTCAAAATGACAATAATTTTTTTAGTGGAAGAAAAGAACTAAAGATCTATGTACTAACATTATTAAAACTAGGGACCCTTCAGGAATGCAACTTATCCCCTAGAAAGTTGAACTTGAAAATTTTTATAGAAAAAAAATGTACTATAGATATATTGAAAACAATCGGAATAGATGACAAAGATATTCACATCATAAAAATTCTTTATTGGAATCAAAGAGCACAAATAAAATATAAAGAAGTATCAGAGGCTATATAAATCCAGGGTGGTCTGCATATTGTCACCACTTCTATTCAACATTTAGTTTGAAACAATATTTAATCAAGCATTACAAAATACCTAGATACGAATACGAGTAAATGGAGAAAGAATTAACACCATAAGATTCGCCGATGACACAGTGATAGTAGAAAACTTACACGATTTGCGAGGACTAATGAATAAAGTATCACAAAATAGTTGCAAAACGAAATACATGGTGATAACCAAAAATCCCATACAACAAGGAAAACTATTCAGCAATCAAAAAGAAATAGAAAGAACTAAGACATTCACGTACCTCGGCAGCACAATTAACGACCAATGGGTTCACTCACTAGAGATAAAATGTCGGAGAGAGAAGACTTTTATAAAAATGTCTAAATTACTCAACAGTCGATCAGGCTTCTAGCTGCTATGTCTTCCCTATTCTCCTCTACAGAGTTGAAACCTGGACAATAACAACAACCTCCAACAAAAAAACTAGAAGCATTCGAAATGTGGCTCTACAGACAACTATTTAGAATATTGTGGACCGAACATGTCAGCAACAAAAAAGTACCACGAGATAAAAAAAATTATTCTGAGCAGGCCTTGATATGTGTTATACGTTTGGCAGTACTGAAGTGTATTGTCAGTCTATGTCAAATTGGAGATTTGCAGGTTAAGTTTTACGTCAGTCTGTGTCAAACAACGAACAAAACCTAACCTGCTAATCTCGAATTTGACATAGACTGACAATACACTTCAGTACTGCCAAACATATAACACATATCAAGGCCTGCTCAGAATAATTTTTTTGTTATCTCATGGTATTAGAAAAACTAGACAAACAGATGGAGATCAATAACACAGTAAAACCAGCGTACATAAATCAAACAAGTAGAGACACTCATGCCAATGTCGAAACCTGTCTAGAGTGCCTGGGACGGTGACTTAAGGGGTATTTCTAAGCTTGACTACCAGATGGAAGAACAAAGTTTTACCAATCAGAGCCACTTACTGATTTTGTTACCAATCCTAATGTGGCATAGTAGTGGCGCCATCTGTTGGTAATATCGGAAAGTACCCCCAGGAGCCGTTCAAGGTCATTCAAATCGGTATTTTAATGCTAAGTGTCTTTACTTGTTTGATTTATGTACGCTGGTAAAACGAAGAAAACTTGAATACTTAGGATGTTATGAGAAACGAATAACATTATAGATTACTCCAACTAGTGCTACAGGGAAAGACGGATGGGAAGAGGGGTTCCGGTAGAAGATGCATATCCTGGTTGAAAAATCTAAGGACGACTACCACAGAACTGTTTAGAGCAGCCGTGAACAAAGTCGTGATAGCCCGAATGATTGCCAATATCCCATAACGGATCGTCATGTGAAGAAAAAGATTACAAATTGAAGAAAATATCGTACGCCTATGATATGATATCCTGTGTTCTGGCTTGCAAAAGTATGGTTGTCTGAACGGCGTCATATGGTCTAATGACAAATCGGTACCCAAGATACAGAACTTGTTGCCGGCGGCCGAAAGAGATGGATACCAAAATTCAAGATTGAGATACTCTATGCAACGCCCCATGCAGTTTAAAAAGCTCCATTTGAACGTGTATATTTTCTGTATCTGAGATAACAGTATCTCACATACAGTATCCATGTCTGAAAGGGCCTTAAAGTCGGTATTATCCATTCACAAAACTCGTGAACTGTCAATGTCTAATTTTTTAAATATTTGCTGAGTGGACATGGAAATTACAGTTTTTTTGGGAATGCACTTCGAATCTGGTGATTTCTAGTAATATTACAGTTAGGTTATGTGACATATGTCAAAAGTTAAGCGAAGATTTTCCTTGTAATAATTAACTATAGCTTTTTTTCCCTTTCCAATAATAAAACCCCCTTTCGTTTCTGTTCCATTGCGATTGAGGTGTATGCACAAAACTTAAAGAATTTTGGAGATTATTTCTTTACAAGAAAGTGTGACATAAGTCAAGCTCTTAAATTGCAAAAATTTCAGTGCTGCCAAAATCGGCAAGCAGAAGTTCCAAACCAGAATTTAAACGAAGTACCAACTTGACAGCGTTTTGACAGTTCATGAGTTTTGTGAATGGATAGTATCTTGTAATGGCCAGTTTTTCAGTCATACATCAAATACTAATTGTCAAAAGTCAAGTTAATGCATGTTTAATAACAGAAGTGATATGTAAATGTAGTGACAGTTATGTTAATCCAAAAACACTAGATTACAAATTGAGTGTAGATTAACTAACATACATTAAAAAATCTGGTGTGATACACGCACACAACTTCCTTTTACAGTGATCTTATAATTGAGCAAAAATTTGATTTTAAATTTTTAAGAATTTGTCAAAATTTTTAAAAAATTACAAATTGTACAAAAACGGTACAAAATAGAGCGTTAGGTGAAGAGACAAATTTTCTCTATAATTTTAAGCTGAATTCAAAAATGTAATAATATACCGGATGATTTATTTAAAATAGGAGTTAATAAAAAAAAAATTTAAAAAAACAAAAGAAACCCATTTTAGAAGTATTCAACTGGAAAATCACCTATCTCACATCAATACACACTAAAAATGTAATAAAAATGAGAAGTTTGAAAAAAATCGTTATAGCCATTTTTGAAAAAAACGAAAAAACTGAAAAATCACAAGAGTAACACCTACTTCCGGTTATGCGATATTCTTCAAAAGCTTACTGTCGCATCTAGATAGTACACAAAACTTATATATGAAGTTTCAACGCCATACCTCTTTTCGTTTTTGAGATATTCTGTTCACAGACAGACACACAGACAGACAGACCAATGAAAAAAAATATGTTTTTTGGGTTCAGAGGAGTCTAAAACATGAAGATCTGTTCAAAACTCAATTTCGAATTTTTGGGGTAAAACAATACTTCCTTTATTGTAAAAGGAAGTAAAAAAACCTTATCAAGAGGACTTTGAGCTAGATTTTGTCTTACGACTTCATGTCTGTGATTATTACATCGCTTTACCCAGAATTCAACGCACTGACTCACTTGAGTTGTTAGTTGTCAAAGAGAGGTTATGTGTTTATACCCAAATTATTACATCGCTCTACCCAGAATGCAACATGCTCAGTTACTTGAGTTGTCAGTTGTCAAAGTGAGGCTGTGTGCATATGCAATCCATAAAATAAGTTACGATATGACTTTCAAAAATTGCTGTTTGACACAAGGCCACTTGATAACAGTTTTTTTAACACAGTTTATCTGCTGATACATAAAAACCAAAAACATCTATACTTATTTCTAGCACAGACAAGGCTACATATATTTTCAATAATTCTTTGAAAATTTCTTCCTTTGATTATATTACTAAGGTCCTGGTCACACGTGGTTTCTGTATGCGAGACACCGGTATCCCAGATACAGAAAATACACGCGTTCAAATGGAACTATTGACACGGCATTCAGCAATTCATACAGTATCGTGCTGCAGAATTTCGGTATCTGTCCTTTTCGGCCGCCGGCGACAAATTCTGTATCTAAAATACCGATTTACCATTAAGCGCATATGGAGCTGTTCAGACACGCATACATTTGCGAGCCAGAACACACGATATCATATCATAGGCGTCGCAGATTTTCTTCAACTTCTATTCAAATCGAATAATCAGTGCATTCGTTACTATACAACGATCATAGAGCGTATATTATTTGACAATTAAAAATGTATTAGCTTAGTAGAGCCCAATCCCTGTCTTTGAATACAGCACATCCAGACTAATTTGACAGACACAAAGAACAGCACTGCTAAGTCCATAACAGCATGATTAAAGGCCCGCGTCTCAGATACAGTCGGCGCGTCTGAACAGATCGCAATTCTTTAATCGCATACTGTATCTGGCATACGGAATCCACGTGTGTCCAGGGCCTTACTGAAATAGTTATCTGTACAAGTGCAAAAAGTGTATGATTATTGCATGAGACGTGAAGTGCCATAACATTTTTGCACATGTTGTATACAGCATTTTTTCTACAATAGTGCTGATAAAAAAGACGAAAATGGTTAATAAACTGCTGGAGTGCAATAAAAATGTTATTGCACGGAGTGCACTAAACTAAAGTGGCACTTTTTGCACTTAAAACGATACATGAAACTGTACTTTATTGCACTATTCTAGGAAAACATTTTTAATTGTTTTTCTAAAGCTGGTAGGAGTAATTACTTTTAATTACATAATTTATGACATGCATTGGTTGATCTCACACTAAGCCAAGGTACGTTATGTGATTTGATGATGTTGTGATGATATTTGGTTTAATGTTACAAAATATGGTTCCCTTAAAAACTTACTTCTTTGGTGAGCACAAAGTAAGAGTAGGCGGCCATGGCAGTGCCGTAGGTAACAAAGTAGGTGACAGGCTCCATGATGTCCCATGAATATTCCCACCATGTCAGCCGTGCTAAAATGCCAAACTGAATGGACATTAATCCTAAGCCAGCCCATGCCAGAAAGTTGCTTTTCCTTTCGGCCGTCATTTCAATGTCTTGCCGAACCTGTAAAGAAAGAAATACATTGCATTATTTACAATACAAAAATGAAAGTTTTAAAACTATTTTTAGAGATAGTTTTCCATTTAAAATGTATTTTTTACATGCAGCCAACATTAAGAAGTTTTGGTAGATATCAAATTAGATAGTTTTTCAACACAAACATATCTGCCATATATGTACTATTTAATTCTGTTTATCAAATTATCCCACAAAAGCAAGCAAAATATTAAGAAAAGCAAGTGAGATATAAACAAAAGTTTTCAAACATTTAGAAACAAAACAATGTTGTAATATTTACTTTTGTGTTCTTTGAGTTGTTTGAAAATATTCTATTATTTTATTTGTATTCGTAATAATATAATCTTTCGACTACACCAACCACCAAAATAAGATAGGTTCCGAATTTAGCACAGAATCTAAACGAGTCCCAAGCTGATTTAAAGACCGAGGGCAGTTTTTAAAATCGGGGGCATTTTCTGCAGGTAGTTTTAAATATCGATGGGCATTTGCGGGCAGTTAGCTGAGAATGTCCATATGGGAATGTTGTGACGCCCGAAGCAACCGGGAGTGGCATTTTTACAATGCGAGGGCTCTTATGTGCTTTGGCAGTCTGTGGACGAGGTCGCACACGTGTGAAAGTGAAACCTAATCCACTGCGGGTGTCATTGCGCCGCGATTATGTGTTTTTGAAGTGAATTAAATTGTAGTAGTTATATGGATTATAATATGATAATAATAATAATAAATGGTCTTTATTGCTTCGACAAAACAAAATACAAAAGCGAAAAAAGATTATAATATTTACTATACAAAAGGCGAAGTTCAGACGCCATTTTGAAGTAATGGCACTGTTCCTCCACTTAACCTGAATTGAATAATTAACAAAAATATAAATGCATATTAGTATCGTTAATGTGTTCGATGCTTATTAAAAAAAAAAACAAAAAACAATGGTATACAAAAAATACAGTAAGAAAAAAGGTAATAGTAGACCAATAAACACACCCTAGGAAATCAAAATTCAATGGCTGCTTTACTGAGTTGCAAATAAATAATCATGATAAAGACGTTTGAATTTACGAATACTTACAGCCGTATTCATAGACGTTCGCCAGCGGCTCGCCGGTGAGTCGCCGGAGTTTCGTTATGAATAGTATGTTGGCGGCACTGTACGTCTATGTCAAATTCGAGGTTAGCAGGTTAGATTTTGTGTCAATTTCTGTCAAAACTGACGGAAAACCTAACCTGATAACCTCGAATTTGACATAGACGTACAGTGCCGCCAACATACTATTCATAACAAAACTTCAGCGACTCGCCGGCGAGCCGCTGGCGAACGACTATGAATACGGGTGCGAGTGTCTGAGAAAATAAAGATAGGGAGTTATAAATTTTGACAACGTTATATGAAAAAGAGCGTTCGTATAGACTAGATTTGTGAGCAGGTAAAGTTAAAAGTCCTTTACTCCTTATATTAATATTGTGAACGTCAGTTCTGTATCGTAGTTTATTGTAGAGATAATCAGGAATGTTTGAAGTTATCAGCTTATAGGATAAGCAAGCTAAATGCAGTGACCTACGATTTTTCATGTTCAACCATTTAATTACAGAGAGTTTGTGGGATACATGATTGAACTTTCTTAAGCCAAAAATAAATCGCAAGCAAGAGTCTTGCACTCTTTGCACTCGTTTGACATCAGTACTATCCAAACAAGGACCATATACTGTATCAGCGTAAGTAAACTGTGACAGAACCAAGGCATCGGATAAACAGATTTTTGCGTTTTGAGACAAAGAATGTCTGGAGAGATATAGGGTTTTCAGATTAATATATATATATATATATATAGATTTGGCAATACATTCTTCGTAGAATTGATGCCGCCTCCTTGGAGCCCTTCTGACTTTATTAGTGGGGTGGTTCGTCACTCCTCTCCACTGTCCTACTTTACAGGTCATTGTGTTTCTTTGCTTCTTCTGCTACTTTTCTCCATATTTTCCTATCTTTTATTTTTCTCTCCATTTTCAGATTAATATAGGCTTTTTTAATGCAGTTATTTAAGTGCTCTTTGAATCTAAAGTTATGGTCGATGATTAGGCCTAGATTTTTACAAGAATTTTTTATAGACAGCTGAGTATTTTCTATTAATATATTTATAAAAGGCAAGGCCCGCTCTCGTATAAAAGATTTACCAAACAGCATAACATTAGATTTTTGCGAATTGATGATAAGACAGTGTTTCCTCGAGATATCTATTAGATTATGTAAGTATCATTGTTGATTGCCTGATTAGCAGTTTGTATATTGGAAATATCACAAGACAGATAGAGCTGTGTATCATCAGCATAAAAATAACAGCGACATGTTTTAACAGAGGTTATAAAATCAGATGTATAAATGATATACAAAAGGGGTCCCAGTATGGAGCCTTGTGGAACACCTGCTGTCACTGTCCTTAGATTAGAGGTTTTGTCGTGAAGTTTAACCTGCTGATATCTACCATTGAGAAAGCTTCCCAGTAAATTGACAGCGTCTTGATTAAAACCGAAATAGTGTAGTTTGGCCAAAAGCAAATCATGATCAATCATATCAAAAGCTTTGGAATAATCTAAGTGTTAAAAAATTGTTAACATACTTTTGTCCGTGGCAGTGAGAATATCGTCACTAATACATATAAGAGCAGTGACGCAGCTGTATCCTGATGTGAAACCAGACTGGGTAGAAGGTAAAATGTTTTGTGTATGTAGGTACTGGCGGATTTGTTTTGCCATAATTTTCTCCAATAATTTTGAAACAGCCCGTAGAATGCTGATAGGACGTAGGTCCTTACAGCTAGAAGGTAAATTAACCTTGGAAAGAGGTAGTACTTCTGCTATTTTCCATAGACTAGGAAAGTACCCACTTAGCAAACAAGAGTTAATAATATGTAGCAAATAGGGAACCAAGAAAGGACAACAGATTTTTATCATGGATATACTTACACTGTCTACTCCAACTGAGTTAGACTTAATTGTGGATAAAACATTCACTACGTCAGTTTCGGAAGCAAGAGTAAAGCTGAACGTATTTGTTAAATTTTCTGACAAGTTTGAATTGTAATAATTGAGAAGCATATGCTCTGGTACTACTTTATTTTTGATAACTGTATCTAAAAAATAGTCATTAATATTATCAACACTACCACTATGTTCAGGAATATCTGACTTTTTACATTTACTACAGATATCAAGAGTTTTCAGCGCCTTCCAGAAATGTTTACTGTTAGTTATTCCTGCAATAGATTCGAAGTAAGCACGTTTTTCCCGCCTAACGGCATTAGTTGTATAGTTTCTTAAAACTTTATAATAATTCCAGTCTGCCTAATTTTTCGTTTTTCTGAACTTAGATAATGCTTTATCGCGCAGATTCATCATAAATTTAATATTTTCTGTTAACCACGGTGCCTTAGGTTTCGTAAATCTCGCTATTTTAACAGGAGCACATAGATCAAATAAATAAAGAATATTATCATTAAAAAAATTCACATTTTGGTCAATATAAGAGAGCAGATGAAACGATGAGGTCTGTAAAATGGAATACTAGTGCTTGCGTAGCTTTGCAAATGTAGTTACTGTACAGCGGAGTCAAACATTCATTTATTGTTCGTATTGATGCTGATTGTAGACAGCTTTATTAATTGGGTCGTTGTTCATTGTTATGGTTGGCCTGGGGTCAACTTGCCGTAGATAGCGCTAACGTGTCTGGATCACTAGCCATTCGGCAAGATGGCCCACGATCCTTAAGCTGTTAAGCACCTTGCTTATCAGTAACTCCAGATAGAGCGTCTGGATGGCCCGGGAAGCCCGTTTTCCAAAGATGCCTTGTGTCTGTACCTTTTGCGGCTGGATGCGGCCACCCGCTATTGAGTGTTACATTGACATGGGTTGGACTCATTGATGCAGTTAGCCCTCGATTAATGCTTATTAGGTGCGGTAAGCATTCGTATTTGCAGGATTATTACAGGCACATCATCGGAGGTGCACCGAAGAATAGCCTTGAACGATGTGCTCTTCGAGATGCTACGTGGGAACGCAGTGTGGGGGGGGGGAGCATAAACCCCCTGTAAGTATTATGTAACGAGCACATTACTGCTAAAAGCTGAATGTGTGTTGTTTTTTTTTGCATGACTGATTGTGGAATTGGACTCGCCGTTTGCCTTGCACCCCAAGTATCATGTATCTGATTTACAACCCCCAGACCGCAGGGGCGTTATGGAATTTCTGGTAAGTCGCCCGTTCTTGTAATTTTATGCATGTGAACCGATCTGAATCCAGTGAAAAATAAATTAGCTCGGAGCACCGAAAATATGTGCCAACAATAAAATACAATATAGAATATATGTAATTGGGTTACTGACAAAATAAAAAAGTAAATACATGGGAAAAATAATATCAAGATGCCTTCAATTCTGCGATAATTGCTGGAGGATATCTTAAAAGTAAAGTTTATGAAATTTCTCCAGCAGCTAGCATAAAGTTGAGGACGAATATTGAAGAACAAATATCCCGTGATTTACCCCGATGTGTTTTCATAAATTTTCACAAGAGCTTTGATGCAACGACACCAAACTAATAGAACACATTTCCAAAAATCTAACTACTAAAAACCAGAATTCTTCACCCTAGTGGATAAAAGACACAAAGCCACTACAAATTGCATTAACGAATGACAAGAAAATCTAACCTCAACCACAAATACCATCGAGGAGAGTTTTATCATAGAATCAAAGATTTCCGACGCACACGAAGACAAGCTTGAGAGGCAACAAATTAAATTGTAGTTGCTTAACAAAGACCTCGATGAGCCATTGCATCATCAATTGAAGAAGTCCAAACGAAAATTCTCAGAAATGAACAAGATTTTTATGGGGATTTGATCGACAAGAGCTAGAATAAGACCAAAGCCCGCTACAACCACTTACTAGATAAGTAGCTAACAGAATAGGTAGCATCAAAACCACTTATCAACTGTTAAGTAAAAAAACACTAACAGCGAGACCAGTAGACTCGACAACCACTTCAATGTGGTTTTCAACTACACAATACACGAGGAAAGACAGACAGACAATCCTACAGGTGGAGCAACTATCAACACCTAAAATAGTTGATTCTACAGCAGAAGAACAAGTGATAGTGGTTACCAACATAAAAAATACGGAAGTTCAGCATCCAGGTATTATAGCAAATCGAAAAATAGTACCCTCTCTTTCAGGGCCGGCGTCACACTTTTAGCCCGAGTGGATAGTAAGGCGGGGGGGGGGCGGGGGGGGGGGGAGGATCCAAGTAATGTTTCACAATACACTCATCTGAAGGGATACAGGGTTATTATCAAAAATTGATAAAAATATACTTTGAGATGTCACAAAGTTCAATTTATTTGCTTTCGTTTAAAGATACAAATAAATCATTTTCGTAGGGCGAAAGAAGACGTTCGTTTTCTATTATGAACAATAAATTCATCCATTAAAGTTTCTAAATGAAGCACAGTAACTGAATCCGGCTAGGAATGAAAAATAGCAACGTGGTTTAGCCGATCTTAAATAATTGTTTATTCGACGCAAAACGGAAAAACTTCTTTCATTAGAACAAGAAGATCTCGGTACTGTTATTGTTAATCTCAGAAAACGCACGAATTCGGGAACTATTTTCATATAATGTTCATTTTCCCTGAAAAAAGACCTACCCCCAATTTCAAATTTTAGGTTTTGTTCGAAAGTTTCGAGTGGGTAATTACCCACACGGATATTTTCGAGTGGGTAGTACTACCCATACTACCCACGTCAACCGCCGGCCCTGCTCTCTTTTATAATATCATCACCAAGTGCACAAAGTATACGAAATTCCCAGTACAAAACCAGTGAGCATAAAGAAAAATAATCGCAATTCACGAACAAATAATTGGAGATCATTCTAAAACCGCACCTAACGATCAATTGATTCTAGAGAAGGCAGCAGAAAATATTAATAATGAAGCTGGGAAGAAATAGTTTACTAGCGATGAATAGAATCTGGAAATATCAGCAAGAAACGTCGACGAAAAATCCGGTAAGTAATTGGTACCTAGTGGGGAATAGATACCAGAAATGACGACACTGGCAGTAGAAATTTGACACTTCACTACAAGAAAAAAAGCTGTACGCACGCACAGCAATTATGGCAAAAGGGGCAAGCGAATTCGTGGTTGTCAAGTTTAAAATTACTTTGAAAGTAAAAACTGCATAACGACTGCTTATGCAGACCGCAACTCCGCACGAAGGATCTCGAAAGCAGAAGCACACTCAGATAAGTACCAGCTAAAACATATATAAACAAGACGGCCCATCAAAATTTGCAGAAATAGAAAACACAGAACCTACCACACATCAAGAACGGAAGTGCAATATAATACCGCTGCCAGCAGTCAAGAATCCGCCAATGTGCATAGTCATTGTTTGTAAACACAACGCAATGCCGAGGCAGCACCTTCTGGAATAGCAAATCCAAACAAGAGTGACACCAATAATCGTATTCAATCACATACGGTAGGATTACGCAGTTCAATTCAATTAATTGTCTACAAAGGAAGATGCAGTAGATCAAACAACACTTGGATGTTCATAGTTAACAAAGCCATTGGCCGATCATATGCAATAACCTACGAGAGGAAGTGGTCCTCGACAGTACGGGAGTAATCCAAATCGCCTCGAAGTGCCACATCTAAACCAGATAGAACATATTATATGCGAGATTATTCAGCATAATTTCAGTAACCGCAGCATTCAACAATATCATATCAGTAAATATCACAACCAGACTTCGCGATCGAAAAGTATTCGGCCTTAGGACATAGGACCAGATGGGGATGTTGCTATCACAGCAGCAGCAAGTTGCCACTGGCCTATTCGCCACCCACTGGCATCATATATCCATAGCAGCGGGATCCGTCAGCAGTTTAGCTACTTTAGTCAATGTGTATTATCAGGGGAATTTGTTACCTGATCTGAAGATTTAAGTGTAAGTTCAACAATCCTAGACAGAAACCGAGCCACCTGACAATGAATTCTTACTACAACCCCTGTACGCTGTCCCAGCCACCATAAAATCATCTTCCCAACGAGGTCCGCTGCAAAATTGCCAAACTAGGTTTGAACGTACTTTGGTTATTTTTAGGAAATAATATGCAATAGACATCCATCTAGTGTACAACTATGATACTGCGACCCATTTTTGCACAAACGTCGCATTCTGATTCGTATTTATAAAGAAACTCTGAATTAGCTGCAATAGCAAAACACGAATAAACTTGACATATTTTCGTCCTTCAACAAGTTCTAACCCCTTACCAAACCTAAGAACCTGGTTTTACCAATCAACAATTTATATATTCTGAAGTAATTCCAAAAAGTGCAATAATTGAAAAGACATTCGCCACAAATGATTAAAGTTTCTTCATCCAGAGTGCTGATCAAAACTTTTTGCAAACGATTGATTCCATGCAAAATTTTTATGATAAATAACTGGTTCACAACATTTCACTGTACTAGCGAAAACGGAGTTATGTGTCGAAGTATTCTTGGAAAGCACCGAAGGGCGCTTTTCTGGGGTGGAGGGTGCCGTATATGTATATTTAAATTATTCTTTTTTCACAACCACTGAGGGTAACTTTGTGAATTCAAAGGAATTGTGTTAACATATAATTTAAGCTAGTTCAACTGTATAGGAGATAATTCGTGTTATCGTTAATGTCAACTTCTGAAATAATGGAATTTGAAGAAATTCTTGGTTTTGCGTGTGGCATTTAAAAATAAGATTGCTCTAACTCCGTAGGGTTGCTGTTATTTTAAATTTTTGAATTGCCGTTTGATTTTCGCACTCTGATCGATACCACGGTGATATTTTAGTTCTGGTTGCGATCGGGGCTTGTAATTACGCGATACCATCACTTCTTCCCCGCAGTCCCGCATAATGCTTAGAGGGGAGCGGCTCTTGTCGTGGGCGCAAATTTGATGCATTAAGTTCACTGTTTCGTTTGTTTTCGTAAATTTGGGAGATAGAGAGGCAGTCTGAGAGAAGTAGCAAACGGCAACGAAACCGGACGTGCGAACACATATACGCGGTGCGCATGCAGTAACCTTAATTAGTTCTAACATATGTGAATAATAGGTCTGAAACGGTTTGGTATTGTGCTTCCAACTGCTTAACAATGTTGCTTAGTCTCGCTATCGGGGGCTAAGTGCAGGTGGTCCCCCAACTAACAACTGTAATATGATTCTCGTTTTTTGCACAGCAATAAATTATGGTCTCACTGCATGAACATCACCATAGGTCAACGTTTATCGTGAAATGCCCGTATCTGTCGTTCCGGCCACTATATCCATGGGCCAATCGTGCCTTAGATCAAAGTCCCGCATCTTCGTCGTGCCGTCGACCATTCTCGTGGGTCAGTTGTATCCCAGGTCAGGAGAAACCCCTCCCACCACACCAGGTGTACCTTCATACCTATAGTCATAACTATAAAGACCTTAACTGAGAAATTCAACTAACACGCATATTACTTCATGTGTGCCTTATCAACTTTCAAAAGGCTTTTGATATAGCTGAACTATGGAGTATGGACAGTAACTAATGACTTAAACGATGCCAGAATTGACTCGCGATGCACGTTACTAATAAAAAATATATATCAGTATGCAACCATGCACATTAAAGCTGACCAAATTACTACTACAAAAATTTGTTGGTGCTCTTTATATTAAATTTTAGTTTTATGAACATTATATTCTACACTTCTTTGGAGACCATACCTCCTCAGAGTGGGTTGCAGAATTCCTTTTTAGATGTTTTTTAATGTTCTTATTTATAGTTTGGCTCTTCCCTAACAACCTCTAACTGCTATTTTAGGGCAAAAAGCGGCGTAGTAGCTAGTCTTTTGGAGGATACTTTGTATGGTCCGCGCCGTCATTCCGGCTTTATCCGCTTTTGTCGCAGCAAGCCCGCTTTCTTATGTTCGAAACTCGCTGGCGATATCCTGGGCACTTTTATCTCGATTCTCTCAGAGCTTTGAGACTTTCTGTTCATATCTATTTCGAACTGTGGGGTAAGTTAGTTGCACGTGATTATTTCAGCCTACGTTCTAATTCTTGTCGAATTTCTTTTTTTAGCTGTTTTCGATCCTGGTTCTTTTGACCCGGCCGTGAATGATCTCGTAACGAGCTGTCTTGTTTTAACTCGGCCATGACTATCGAGTTGTTCCGTTTGGTACCGAAAATTTTCCCATAACGAGATGTGTAAGCCGTTTGATTCCGTCATGTCCTCGTTTCCGTATCGTACACGTGCTGTCAAAGATCGGCCTGCTGCCTCCACAAGCTGCCGTTTGTCACGTTCGAGAGGCGGCTTCTCTCGGAATGGATTTTGCTGAGTACCATGAGCTAGTAATCTGTCTATATTGAGCTAGTTCTTTGCTGCTGTCGCCAGGAGGTAGTAATCCGTCCAGGTTGTGTCTTTCGGTTTTGCTTTTATTGATGTACTGATTTACCAGCATCTTACGTTGTCTTGATGGCCCCGCTGAGTTGCATTTTAGGCCTCATTACAATTTAACTTACTTTAGTAATGTCATTCACCGGTAAACTTTAATCATCTATGTAGTTTATTCATTTAACGTGATTGTTATCTACAGTGCAATTGTCCTACAAGTCTTTAGCCTTCATGGTTTATGTGTATAATTCACGTTGCTGATAATATTTTTGTATTCTTTCCGCAACCCTTTCGCCTGTATAATTTCTAAAGGTAGGTGGTGTGTTATTACTTAGCTAGATTTGTTTTTATGTTGTGAGTAACGACAAGGCGCCCATTTTTTCATAATTCTACTGTTCAATGTTAAAGCCTGAAGGATCATTGCCTAGTCCTTACACCACGCCATTATTCTACCGAGAGTTCTTGAGCTAGCCCAGGCAGTGTCCACCCTTCGTTTAAGGAAGCGGTACACTTTCTCGGATTAATTTGGCGGACTCGACTTCGTCTCGCTCGCCATTCCTCAGGTACGTCAGTCATTTCGCGGCCGAGATATACAAGTAACTATCAGTATATAATATTTTAGTTTTTCAAAAAAATTCTGTAATAAATAAATGTATGAATCATTACCCAAATAAACGAAATTAGCGGCGTCCACCAGACACAGTTGTTATCTTTCAAAATTTCACATATCAGGAATACTTCTTTATGTGTGGCTTGTGGATCGAATTTCGTCGTTTTTATTGCATCCCTATCCGATGTAAAAGCTTGCATCTAGTTGCGTATTTAATAAGTTTTGATGTCGTAGAGAAACATCAGTAGGTAACTACGCATTAAATAAGCTTTTGTTTAAATTAGAAGAAATGTCGCTTTACGTAAGCAGAACCGGGACAGGAAGTATTCCATACTTGTACGAGTATAGTTCATATCACTTACTTTAGAAGATTATTTCAGTTGATTGTCTGTAATAATCTGTAATGTAAAAATAATAATTGGCATACCAAAGTACTGAAGAACTTTCTATCACGAATGTGGATTTAGTTGCCGAGACCCGTAGGGCCAAGGCAGATAAACCACATGATGAATAAAAAAGAACTTCAGTGCCGAGGGGTACATAGTGTTTTTTTTTAAATCGAGAAATCGTGAAAGTACATATTTTAACCAACTTTTATAGCTTATGTTGACGTCGGTTGACATTTATCAGTCGCCCTGCCAGCTAGAAAAAATCGTAAAACAATGGATTACTTCACTGCCTATTTCTCGTATTTTAATGACGATTTCGACGTTCTTCACTACCGATTAAAAACAATAGTAGATTATGTTATTTGGAGTAAAAGTGATACTTTATGTAGCTGAAGTTTATTTAGCCGAACGTTAGTGAGGCAAATAATTCAGCTAAGCCACATAAAGTCACTTTTACTCCGAATAACATATACTATTTTATCCGCAAACGTATTCAGGTAAATTTCAGGCTAGCACTGTACCCCTGCGCCAACCTCTGTTGTTCAGATAACGCGCAACTGTAATGATATATGAACATACTGAATCACCCGTGCTAATAGCACACGGCCACAGCAGCTGTCACACCATAACCCACGGCGACAGATGCTCCGATCCGCTGCTTAAAGGTTTATTTAAATTAAAACTTTTTCGTACTTTTTTGAAAATAAAAACCGGCCTACGAACTAATTCTAAAAATTAGCAAAATTTTAAGCCATCATACAATTTAATCGGTCCAGTATCTTCGGAGGAGATGGCGAACAAACATAGAAAGAAAGAAAGAGAGCAATCATTTTGTGTGCTTAGGCAGATAAAGTACGCAAAAGTCGCTATTTTGTCTGCTTAGGCAGATAAAGTGACACTTTTACCTTGTCAATAAAGACAAATAAGTTGTCACTTTTGTGACGTTTGCGGATAAAACATTTTATACTACCTCCAAAAACGATTGGTATAATGAAAATGTTGTCTGGAAAACTAAATTTCATAAACCAGAAATCTATTTGTGCATATTTTCCCTGTTCACTGGTTTTGTCAAATTAATCCCCGCCATAACATCCGAAACTCCCATTTCATGTGGATTTGTATGCGACCGTAATTCAAGCTCCGTGTCGCAGTGACAATTCATTCGCGTTGGAAGAGTGCCAGATTTCCACCCAATAGTTGCTCTTCCGCAGCTGTTAAGTAAAAATCGAAAAGGAAACCTGAAAACAGTGATCGGTGCAAACGGAAGCAGGCTGTATATTGGCTGAAAAACTGCTAAAACTGTTTTATGGTATTTAGCACGTTTTAAAGCCAGTTTATGTAGCCGAGGAGATTGGGGAGATCCCATCTGCGATTTTATAGCTAGCAATGCGTGACGTTAAATGCAAATCGATATCGCAAATGAGTATTGGCTCTGAATTACACTAAAATTGGGCGGCAATAATAGTACTTACAGAAAGCTTATCACATGCTTCGGTAGCTGTGACAAGCTGTTAATATGTACGTAAATATTTGTTTGGAATTTATACTTTGCCATATTTGTCAACAAAAAGAATCTATATTTAGTGTAAGTTGGTATATTTACTCATTTTGCCTATAGATTTAAAAAAAAACACTGCATTTGTTGGATGCCATGTTATCCCAGCTACCGATATAAGTTACTGGGTTGTTACCGAACACCGTCAAACATGTAAATAATATACATACAGGGTGCAGAAATGCTTTACGCACCATAGGGTTTTCAATGGTAATTTTTTCATATGACAATATTTGCTTTCCTATAACTATTTTAGAGCAAACTTGTAAATAGGTTTTTTGCAGAGCAAACAATTCTGCATCCACTTATGCCATAATTTTTGTCATTTTACGTCAGAAAACCTAATAATGAAAGAAACTAGAATTATAATTTTTTCAAAAATCAGTGCAAATTGCGAAGTGGTGGTATGCTGGAAGCAGATCAGGTGCAATAAGTGCCATGGTTGCCGCTACATTTAACAGATGCAAACAAATAAATAGCAAACTAATTTGTTGATGCTTTGAGATGCTTCAATAATTTCAAGGCACCACTGATTTGTCTAAAAATGGTAACTTTATTTTTTTAAATTTTCGGTTTTCCGAAATGTAAAATGACAAATGCTGGCATAAATAGATACAGAATTTTTTTCTCTACAAAAAACTTCCATACAAGTTATGCTCTATAATAATTAGGGAAGCAAATATTTTCATATGAAAAAATTACCACTGAAATCCCTATGGTGCGTAAAGCATTTCTACACCCTGTATAAATAAGGTCACTAATTAATCTTAACTAGTGGACCCGTTGCAAGATATTTTTCAAGTTAGAAAACTTCTTTGTAAAGTGTGGCATGATCCATTAGGTAAAATTAAAATGTTTAGTTTTTAAAACTACTCACTCGTGATATTCGTACATATACTTGACCACGGCTAAATACTGGTTGTTGCAAATATGATATATTCCCACTTTATCCATAGTTTGTTCTTGTGATTTATTCATTGTTATCGCAAATTATAGGCGCACAGGACAATTTCTGTTCCGAAGGCAAAAAGATAGCGCAATATTAGAATGTGTTGATCTATACACAGTAATAATACTCTTCTGCCTGGCTTGTGGTTTGTCCATTTAATACCAAATCTAAGCAGTTATAAATAAATTGCGTACCATTAATCTTATCTCATCTATTAAACCAGTAGATACATTTAAACTTTTCAAAGGAATATCTATTGATCCTATTTTTAGTGCTAAGCAATGTGGATATATTCCACTGAAATTTAACGAACCTATTAACTCCATAGAAAATTATAAAATGTTGTCATTATGTAATACAATCGTATTTACACTCAAATATTGCTTTTCATATTCAGACAAGAGAGATATAATTTTGTTGCGCTTCACGCGCGAGCGGACAAAACTCCAAATTAACTCGCTCCAAGAATATGGGCCATGTGCACGAATTTTTTTTTCAGAAGCTTGTTTGCAACGAATTCCGCCAATCGCGAGGACTTAAATGTCCAAATATTCGTTTGTACACTAAAACTCCGCCAAACGGCATGGGGGGCACACAAAGTATCAAAAGCAGACTAACTCCCCATCGGATTATAGAATGCGAAAAACAGTTCAAACTGCTAGCTTCGCTGTAAAAATGAGACGAAGGCCGAAGTGCCATGAGTTTGCAAAATCCGAGCACCACAAAAAAAATAATCGCCAACCTAACAAATTTCGATGGACGCGAACCGAATATCGGCACTAAAGGTTTGTTCACACAGTATCAACCACTAAGAAATCATTTACACCGCAGCACTCTTTGGGGGTGAATTCCAAAAATCCCTGGAAATGATTTGGTCTATTTGTAAGACGATCTAATATGCAAAATTTCAACTTCCTATCTGTAGTAGTTCGCTGCTTAAGATAATCTTTAAAAAACAGATCTATCTCATTTAACTCTTTTGTAGAGATGCATTCTGCAAAACCCTGAAAATGGTTTCACATAATTTGTAAAACGAACTAATATGCCGAATTTGGACTTCCTACCTGTATCTATCTCGTGACGACCTTTAGAAAAACAGATCTACCCTATTTAATCTCTTTGAGAGGATACACTTCGAAAACCCTGAGAATGGCTTAACTCGATGTGTAAAACGAACTACTGTGCCGAATCAACTTTCTACTTGCAGCAGTTACCGTATTCTGGCGATCCTTAGAAAAACACATCTACCCCAGTTAATCCTTTCGGGAGTTAATTTCGAAAAGCTTGAAATTGATTTGACCTAATTTGTAAAACGATTTAATATTCCGAATTTCAATTTCCTGCCTGTAATAATTACTTTGTCGCTATTTTTAGAAGAACACTTCTGGTCTATTTAACCAGTTTGAGAGGATGTATTTCGAAAAACTCTTTTAATTATTTCCGATTAGTAAAACTATCTAAAATGCCGAATTTCAACTTATTGCCTGTAGTAGTTTTACCGTGGCGATATTTTGACAAACAGATTTGTTTCATTTAACCCCTTTCGGTGATGAATTCTCCAAAACCCTAAACCTGATTTGACCCGATTTGAAAAATGTTCTAATATGCTCAATTTTAACTTACTATACTTGTAGTAGTTTTCTTGGAGCGTTATTTAGAAAAACATATTTGTCCCATTTAACCCCTTTCGGGGATGAATTCTGTAAAACCTTGACATTTACTTGATCTGATTTGTAAAACGAACTAATATGTCGTGCTTCCCACCTATAGTAGTTTCCTCGTTGTAAATCTTTACAAAAACAGGTGGACCACATTTAGCTCCTTTGAAGGAATACATTTCGAAAAGCCCTGAAAATGGTTTGACCCTACTTGTAAAAAGAACTAATATGGCAAATTACAACTTCTTACCTTCTCCAGATTCTATTTTGTAACGATCTGTGAAGTAGAAGTCAATCCCGTCGAATAGAGGGTAAAAGCACTTCTTTGTAGACGATATTGGATGCTTTCCCTTCTGGTTTGAGCACCACAAAGTTGTTTGAAGAACTGACCTCTAAACAGTCTAGATAAACATTTAGTAGTTGCAGTATTCCATTGCAAAAATCAGCAGAACGCCGTAGGCTGCCTTCGAGAATATACTTGGTTTACTGCTACTGCATGGCCGGCTGCAACCACTTGAAAGCTACAATATGATGGTTTTTCTCTAAAAATTATCAATTTATTTTCAATGTAGGACTTTTGTGCACATCTACACGGTAACGGTTTCATTTAAAAAAAGAATGATCGAAATCGGCCCAGTGGAAGTCTCAAAATAGATGTCGAAAGAAAACGCTTTACGTTTTAAATATATAGATAATATGTAAGATTCATTTGCAGATATTTAGCATACCCTACTGAGACAGATGAAACGTTGATATATTCATTTTTCCCGCGTACAATATTTAGCGCACGCCCCTTATTTTAGACCACCATTCTATCATCTACCATATGTACGAAAATGCAAACTTACAGATCTGTATTAAATTAATAACGTTTAAAAATGCATAATATGAAAACACATAAAATTAATACAAATTCCTTCCCAATGGTTTAATGATAACGTCAAGCTAATGTAACATTGTGATAACATCGAACATAATTTTATTCATTAACACAAGGCTAAGCTGAAACGGTATTTGGCCCAGCTACACCGGAGGTCAGTAACAGTAATTAATAATTTTTCAATATACTGCCAATGTATACTTTTGTATATTGTAATATTTACCTGTAAGTACATTTAGTTAGACTACGTTTCGAGACAGTGTGCGTGAGTCTCTGTCATCTGCAAAACCGCGGATCTTAGTGAACAGTTTCTACAAGTGTCGCCGGAAGCAAATGCAAAAAGCGAGAAAGACATACTAAGTGCGACAAGCACGTGTAAAAAGAGCGGCATTAGCTGTGTGAACGTTGAAACCAACAGATTGTTCCTTCCCGCCGCCAAATTTGACATACGCCCCAAAAGTTGCATTCAGTGCTAGGTACTGCAAAGAAGGTGCGGCACCAAAGGCTTGGGGCATCCAAAAGGCCTCGACGTAATCCCGAGTACTGAAGGTAGACAGCTAAAGCATACACGATCGGCGGCGCTGTCCATTTCAGCATACGACTTGGAGCAATGATCAAGCAATTTTGGCACAGTAAAGAAACCGGCCACCAGATGTGAAGCTATGGATTGGCATTCTTAAATGTAAAAAAGTTGGTGGTATGTCCGTTTAGATATATGGGCAATTAGTAAATTGCATCACCGCGCGTCCCAAACCAGATGACGTTTTTGAGACTTGGTCGGGAGCTAAGCTATCGTGGCGACCTGTGACGTCAAGCATCACCTCATTGCTGGAATATTCGATTACATGACAAAACTACGCGAAATCCGCGGGCAGCATTGACCTTCATGCCTGGCCGACTTCTTTGCGACTTGATGTATGCGTATAAGATTATTCTTCTGGTTTCCTTTCCATATTGTTTACTTATCAATGTATTTCAGTCATATTTGTTCTAGTTATCTTTTATTCTAAAATTAAAGACTGTGTATAGCTCCATAATTTACTTTTAAGGAAAAGTGCAGCCATTTAGCTTGCATTGTAATAAAGATATTGTTTTAAATATAAAGATATTGTTGTAATACGTTTACAGTGGTGTTCGTCGAAATCCTGTTTCGGCACGTCACGGGAGAATGAGAAGTAATGTTTTTTTTTCTTTAGAACAAGTCTGCAAAAGTAATTTTAGTCCACCATAGTTTTATTTTAGTTTTTACATTTAGTGACTAATATCTAGTATGTATTTTGTTTTAATTTTAGTTTGATTTTTTTAAATTAATTTTTGACAGTTGTTATACAAGATTTTGTTTAAATTAACCTACAACGGGGATTTGCGTAATAAGATTTTAATAATCACCAATCTTTTGCATCACCTAAAGTTCTATAATTAATCCTGGCTTCGTCGAATCGATTGCCGTAAAATAAATAAATGTATAGCAATACTTGTTAAAGCACTTTGAAATGAGAAATGTGCTGCAATTTCATGCAGATGTGGGCAATAAAACCTGGAAGCTCACGCTGCAATTTTAAATTAAAATATTGCAGCATTCCAACAAAGTTGCCTTTTTATGTTTCCTTTTTTGTCTGCCGTGAAGTGTATGCTAAAATTTAAAAATATACTACCCTTTTAATTATATCTTAAGAAGATCAATTACTAGTTACAGAAATAATTGTCTATATCTCCGCTGAAGCATATCCGTGCATTTTATAGAATTTTCCCGCCAAGAGCTAGTTGGCCTATCTATCAAAATGAAGATAATTAAAAGCGATGCACCCTTAAACATATTCATTTTATGGAGGTTTGGATATTAATCATGACTGCTATTCCGACGATTGAAAATAGAAAACCCGTCCAAATCATAGAAAATAGAGAGAAAAATATTTTAAAAACAGATTTCCAGTTGAGGTTTCTTTATAGTTGTAAAAATGTAGTGAGTTAACTTTCACACAGATCTGATTTTCATTATTTTTCAAAGAAACATTTTTATTTCCACCATTTAGCATTAAACATATTTCATTTTTAGCCTACTACGGTTACAATAAAATATTATTTCTGATTCCGCCCATTCCTACTGTGAATTAGGAAACTTTAAACGTCATCGTGTATTTCACACGGTAATTATCGGCTTCACAATTAGGAGTCCATTGTTTTCTCAAATTTGCGGTATGCCATATCAGAGGTGGGTTATTTTTCGGTTTCTATTTTATTTTTGACATTTTTTTAGAATCCTTATTGTCGAAGCTATAAGACATGTTTGTTCGGAGATTCGTTTGATGCCGTTTGTGAGCGGATTTATCCTGAAAAAATCTTCAGTAATCTGATGCAACGTTGGTTTTATTGGTTTGGTGAATTGCTGCACATATCTGATTAATTCAGGATTTCATAGTATTTAGAAGTAAAACACCCTAAGTCGATTGAAATCTCAGGAATAAATTATTACTTTCACGTGATCTAACGCTCACTCGAATTTATTTTCACGCCTTTCCCCTCTTCGCTCTCTTTTCTTTCCTTCTTCGTTCTTTCTACGAGTAATCCCAAGATTTATTATACTATCTTTATTTACTCACGTTAGCCCTAGAGATCTAATTCACTTTAGATTCCTGTTAAAGTTACTTGATGGCTATGCGAATTTAAAAATATATGCGTAATTTTGTCTGCCATCGTCAAAGTTTAAATTTAGCTACACCCATTTTTGGCCTGTATTTTCGAAAACTCCCTCCTCTTGTTATGTGATGTTTCCTGGTTCTGACAGGGACCTCTGAAAGAGGTATGTTGGTTAATTAGCTCTGAGAGCTCGATAGTTACCTGACAAACAAAGTGTTTATTTTGACGTTTGGAGGTCAATGCCGTTAGTGACATTTCGGTTTATTTGTCAAGTTTAAGGCCTTCAGATTGCAATAGGCAGTGTCTCTTCTTTCACTTGTGTGAATTTATTGACAGTTTATTCCCGCTAATGCATTGTTTGGCGCATCTAGTCTAATTTGCGTGTGACATATCGTATTATCTTATCTGGTCAGACGTGTTCTGTTGGGTTTTGGCGCATTGCCTGCTCTATTTCGCGAATTTAACGTATTGCCACTGTGGATGATAGCGCGGTCGCTTAAAAACTTCCTCCTACGATAAAATGGTTAGTAATAATTCGTCCTACTGTGGTAATAAAACAACTTATCAAAGTTCTTTTTCCTTTTATTTGAAGAACTTTCTCCTGATTTTTGTAAAAACGTCCACTGCTACCATTGCAATTTCTCGGAGATCTGAGGCCCCTCTTCTATAAGGAATTTGTAAATTTGATGGTTGCTGTTTTCCCAACCTTTATTGTCTGTTTGTTATGTGGGAAATCGCCATTGGGGTGGATTTAATGGAAATCATGTTATGCATTTTTATGCCATTCTAGATTATTTTTGATAAGTCAGCGCCTTCACTGGAGATAGATCGCTACGTCAATTGACACCTGAAGTAAGTTTTCTCCGAATGATGGTCTCCGCGTCCTTATGCTAATTAAGTCTGGCTGTTTCAGGATTTTTGCTTGTATTGATTGATTTAAATTTGGATTATGGTTTTGGGTCTTTTGGTTTATATTTACTGATATTTGGATTTATGAATTTGGTTTTCTACTTGTTATGTTTGGGTTTCTAGATTTGATTAGATGTATTTTCGAGAATTTGGTTTCAGTGCAGGAAAAATAAACCAAAAATTGCACAAACCTTGAAAAAATTAGTGCAAGTAAGAAATTTGGTGGATATGTTACATTTATTTTCTTACTGAATATACTAAACGTCCCCTAAAATTGAAGCTGTGCTACGGCCGTCATACTGAAAAATGACGGCTCATTTGTGATTTTGTTTTCTATATATTTCTGTAACCGCTCTAGACATGAAAAAGCTTCAACTAAAAAATGTAGACCATAATAAAATAGATAATTTTTGTTATTACCATTTTTCCTCCTTTTCGTGCACTATTTGTGCATTTGATAAGTTGAAGTTTCTAGTTGCGGTTTTGCTCTTTCGACTTCGTTTTCGTAGGATACTGGAAGCTACAGATAAGCCACAACATTGCTTTCATTTAAATAAATATTTGTCCGCAATTCAAAGTGCATTGACGTAAATCACTCTGAGAACTTACGATATTGACGTATGCATGAATTATTAATTTATGTATTTCTAATTATCTTCAGTTTTGTGTATTTGTGTGGTAAGCTTATATTTGAAAATACATGCTATGCTGGGCTTCAATTACGTGTAAATGTTATAGATTCTATACCTTCTTTAGTACGAGCACCTGCCCTCTCATATTACTAACTTGTACGTTAAAAATAACAATATTTATTTATATTTATTTGGAACAAAACAGGCTTAAACATCTAATTATATTGTTCCCATGTTACGTAAAGTCCTTTTTCTGTGATGTCAGAAATAACAAAACATAGCGTTTAAAACGTACGTCTTATATTACATTGAAATTTAAAAGGGGTATTTAGACCGCAGGTAGTAAACTTTAGAAAGAATTTGACATATACCTACGGGATACCTTTAGGGATACGGGATACTTTAGGGATACATTATTCAAATCAAGTGTATGTAATCCGATGTTTCTCCTCTTCGAAGAAGTCTCTAACGCTTAAAATAAGATTTTAGGCTTGCTCGCTTGCTTATTATTGCGCGTTATTTTACTGTCTTTTTGGACAAATGTCACATTGACAGTAGTATAAAACAAGCCATACTTAAAGCGGACCTGACCAAAAACTGCAGATTTTTTGTTTCATCCAGTTTCTTATTGTTAAATAAAGAGAGAAAATTGTTACGTCACAGCAAAAGGGTAATGTGTAGACCTTACAATTAGATTACATTCGTATAACTTTAACTCCGCTGTATTTATTTATTGTTATTGCTACAATAGGTTATAAGTGTAATTTTGAGATCTCGCCTTCATTGTAAGTTGCGAATGTCATATTATCGGGGGATCTTCCAACTTAGATTCGCAAATTGTTGAACATGTTGGTGGCGCCCGTATTTGGTTTTGATCATTTTAGCGTTAATCGACACCCTCCTCCGGAGTAGCTTAGCTGGCCCGTTGGAACGCTATTGGTTACGGGACTGTTTTGGGTATTCACAGCTCGTTATCCAACGAGAGTTAATTTTATTCTATTGCTATTGCGTATTAGAGTTCAGCGGTAACAATCTATCGCAAATTTGGAGCGGGAAAAAACCGGTACACTGGCACATACGTAGCGGTGCCTGTTTTCACAAAAGTTTCGTAGTTTCACAAAACTTTTCATATACTTTTGAGGGTCGCAATTGATTGAGCGGTCGCAATAAACATTTTAATTTTTAAAAGTGCCAAAGTAATACACAGAGCATCCAAATAACAATTCCTGCACCCTCTCGTTAGTTAATTACCTACTGCATTGAAGACTTGGCGTAATTAATCAAACTCGTTCCAGGACTCTTCGAGTAGAGTACCTACACGGGTTCTGGCTCAAAATGTGTCACTGCGCAGGTTTTCTGCGCATGTGTCTGCGCAGGTTTCTGCGCAGGTTTATCAAGGTCGTTGGTCTAGCCGGGGGTCACGGGTCTAGCCTAGGGTCAAGGTCACGGGCCTCACCTAGGTCACGTTCCACTTCCGGGAATTTTTTGGGTTAAAAGTGTAGTTTTTGAAATTTTCCCACGCTCGAGCGTCTTAGGTCACGGATCTAGCCTAGGTCAAGGTCGGAGTCATTGGCCTAGTCGGGGTCATTGACCTCGGCCACTTCCGGGAATTTTTTGGGTTAAAAGTGTAGTTTTTGAAATTTTCCCACGCTCGAGCGTCTGGGATGCAGACATGTTCATTCTTGCAGGAAGTTATCAGTAAATCAGAAGCTATCAACATTTTCTCAGGCTCGACCGGATGTGAGTCATCGTCTGGCAATGCAAAACTAGTTGAGACTTGTAGATGCAGGATGTTATTGAACAATGGCGTCCATTGTTTGAGAAATCTGCACGAAATTGGACAATAAAGCCATTGTTGTCTGGAGATTAAAATGTGCAAAGCTGGTAAAAATAGAACAATGACATCCATTGTTTTAAAATCAGCACGACATTGGACAATAAAGCCATTGTTGTCTGGAGATTAAAATGTGCAAAGCTGTTAAAAATAGAACAATGAAAGCCATTGTTTGAGAAATCTGCACGATAATTGGACAATGAAGCCATTGTTTGAGAAATCTGCACGATTGCAAATAATAACTGAACAATGAAGCCATTGTGGTCTAATAGTATATATCGAATTATTTCCAGCTAAAAAGATGCAATATAAAAATCCAAACCATTTTAAATACCTTGTTAGGTTTTTGTTTTATTACGCGTTCGACGAGATGTATGTCTGGATATTTAACTTGAATAGGCCGATTGGAAGCATCTTTTAGTAGATAGGTAATGTGTTCGATCCCACTGGAGGACTGTTTAAGCGGTAGACAGTATTTAACAAAGTGTTGGAGTGTTAGAGACATTGTTTGTATGCAAAGTAAATATTACGTGTTTTTTCCTGTACTTTATTAAATACACAGTCTCGAGCCGATAGTTATTTATTTCGCTTGGATTTATGTACAGCATCCCTCACTTTAGCAGGAAGCAAGTTCCTAAAGAAATATTATTATGCCGTAGAGATTTATAGGTTACAGTTCGGAGTTAAAAATTTTGGATATCAGCAACAGTACCATTTAATATTGTGTTCTTTTACCAAATTTTAGATTCGATAGGTTCGAAAGCACTGCTAACAGACAGACAGAAAACTTGCCAAACCGGGCCTTGTCAAATATCAAACAGCAATATATATTAGTAAAAAATACCCTTCCAGATTAAAAAGTTTGATGTAGTTTTAGCCAATACACATTCCAGCAGTAAACTCCGGTAGGAAGCGGAGTCTTAGACAGCTGAATTTTATAATACAAAACAGGAGCGATAAAAGTACCGTGTTTACCACTCAGCATTTTTCAGTTTATCCGATTCGGCATATCGCAAAACAGACACCTTCTTTGTTCCTGTGTTGGCATCTTGGCTTTAAGAATGTTATGGTTTATTTACATCTTGTGTTAGCGCCCTTGGTTTTAAGAACGTTATGTAAATGAATATTTTATAGAATTTGGAAAACTAAAGAATATATTAGCAGATAATACAACTTATTTTAAAAACGCGAGGTTTATAAATACAATACAGCAAACCATAAAAGTTGGTTTTTGTTGTATAAGCAAGCCAATCCGGTAGAGAGAGATATTTAAGAGGGGTGATAAAATACTTAAAGAAAATATTAGCAGATAATACATTTGAAAAATCTGCACGACTAATACTCAAGATTATTACAATTAGAGACTGCAGACAAAAAGTAAGATTAAAATCAAAAATTTTAAAATAAAGCCCTGAAAATAAGAACTAAATAAAACCAAATAAAAGCTATTAGGCCACAACAATACTCTAATTAATAAGGATGCTATACCCAACGGCGAGGGACAGTTCATTTTTACCGCATAAAAACTTATTGCTTAGAAATCAGGTTCAGATACCTGTTTAATGGAAACATTTTCTTGAATTTCTAATCAAATCTAAAATTTTGGGTCTGACGTAAAAATCTTTAAGTCGTTAGGTTGACTGTGTCAAGTTTCCACGAAAAAACTAAATCTCCTACAGGCCAGATTCTTGGATCAAGTAAATAATACAGCAAGACATAAAAAGTTGGTTTTTTGCAGTATAAGACATCCGCAAGCCAATCCTAAACTGGTAGTTTTAAATAGTAGAATTTTATAATACAAAACAGGAGCGATAAAATAATCGTCAGCATTTTTTCAGTTTATCCGATTCGGAAACTTCTGCATATCGCAAAAACAAACACCTTCTTTGTTCTTGTGTTAGCACCTTGGCTTTAAGAATGTTATGAATCCGACGCCACAGCACTATATGTTTTTAACTACATTTTTTCAAAAATAAAAAGCAGCTTAAAATATTGTTCCTAAAAGGAGTGGTGCTGTAGTTTTATCATTGGAATTTCGATTTCTTACAACGGTAGTCCAGTTTTTGGTTGCAACGAGCATAGTTGTAGCAGATATTTCTGACGAATAGAAGATATAAACAGACAGTAATATTAATCTAAAAATTGAATTAACAAAGTTGTTAAACGCATGATACAGGCAGTTATTAATTACTTAATATATACAATTGTCCTATATCCGATATTCATGGTTAATCTGATTTTAATAGTCGAATAGAGTCGAATAACTAAGGTTATTACAATGCTAAAGACTGTGCGCAAAAAGGTAAGATATCAAAAATTTTAAAATAAAACCCAGAGAATAAGAATTAAATAAAGCCAAGTAAAAGATCACTGCAATATATTAGTAAAAAATACTCTAATTAATAAGGATGCTATACTCAATGGTGAGGGACAGTATAATTTTGAACTTATCTAGATTGGTTAAACATCAGATGTATGTATAAGAGAAAACTTGTTTAAAAACATTTTGTCAGACAAATTCCTGTCTAGACCTGCGCATGTGAGTCATCGTCTGGGAATGTGCAAGGTTGCTAAAAATAAACCGGTTGTCTGAGGTTTCTGCGTAGGTCTGCGCGGGGGTCTGCGCGAGGGTTTGGCGGTAAATTCAAATTCTACACATAATTTTTGGCGGGAAATTTAAATTCTGTACAGGGGTTTTGGCGGGAAATTCAAATTCTGCGCAGGTTTGGCGGTAAATTCAAATTCTGCGTAGGTTTTTTGGTGGTAAATCTGGGAATGTGCAAGGTTGCTAATAAATGTATGGTTAAGAAATTTGCTTAAAATTGACTGAAAATTTACAGACACTGTTTGTAAGTACCGAATGTAAATATTAAGTGTTTCTCTTGTAAATGCACAAAGTTTAGAAATTGGACGATAGTTATTTATTTCGCTTGGATTTATGTATAGCATCCCCTCACTTTAGCAATAAGCAAGTTCCTAAAGAAATATTATTTGTTTTTTAATATAGGTTCGAAAGCACTGCTGACAGACAGACAGACAGACAGGCAGATAGGTAGACAGGTAGACAGCTAGACAGGTAGACAGATAGACAGATAGACAGGTAGACAGCTAGACAGGTAGACAGCTAGACAGATAGACAGGTAGACAGCTAGACAGATAGACAGGTAGACAGCTAGACAGGTAGACAGCTAGACAGGTAGACAGCTAAACAGGTAGACGGGCAGGCAAGCAGGTAGACAGGCAGGCAGGCAAGCAGCCAAGCAGGCAGACAGACATGCAGGTAGACAGAAAGAGGTTGAGAAATTGTACGGTGAAGGGGAGATTGACTGTCTCATATGGATGAACTCGAATTAAGATATATAAGTCCATTATCGACTTTATCAATTGTCCAGGATACCTGATTAATGGAAACATTTTCGCGACACAAGATTGGGGGGCAACAATATATAATTATACTAAGAAAATTCAAATTCTGCGTTGGTTTGGTGGTAAATTTAAATTATGATCAGGTTTTTGGTGGTAAATTCAAATTCTGCGCATCATTTTGACGATAAATTCAAATTCGACACAGGACAAATGAACCAATTTAGATTTGACAGAGGGGCTATATTTGCGCTGTAGGCGTCTGGCCGAATCTTATTTTCTGGGAGATGTCATTGTCTGAAAATGATGATAAAATTTTGGAGGGCGAAATGTCTAATTTTTACAAGATTCCCATAACGAGTTTTGGAGGGCTAAATGTCTAATTTTTACAAGATTCCCATAACGAGTTTTGAGGCTAAAAGTCTAATTTTTTAAATTTTTACAAGATTCTCTCGCTTAATCAAGTTTCATAAATATTACGGGTTTTTCCAGTACTTTATTAAATATACAGTTTCGAAATTGCGTCGATAGTTATTTCTTTCAACCTGTTCCACTCTTACAAACATTCGAACACTCGTAACTTCGAATAAGTTATCCTATCATCACCTTTGTTGCAGGTGTTAATAGAGGCTATATTTGCAGTCCGTCAAATGTGAGCGTCTGGCCGGATGTTATTGTCTGGACATGCGCTGCTAATAAGGGTGGGTCAATGACCTCCATTATGTGAGCCGGATGTGATTGTTTGAGAAATGTGCAAGGTTGCTAAAATGTATGTCTGTCTGTCTGTCTGTCTGTCTGCATGCCTGCCTGCCTGCCTGCCTGCCCGCCTGCCTGCTTGCCTGTCCGCCTACCTATCTTTCTGTCTGTCTGCCTACCTGCCTGTCTGCCTGTCTGCCTGCCTGTCTGTCTGTCTGTCTGCCTACCTGTCTGTCTATCTGCCTACCTGTCTGTCTGTCTGCCTACCTGTCTGTCTGTCTGCCTACCTGTCTGTCTGTCTGCCTACCTGTCTGTCTGTCTGCCTACCTGTCTGTCTGTCTGTCTGTCTGTCTGTCTGTCTGTCTGTCTGCCTACCTGTCTGTCTGTCTGCCTACCTGTCTGTCTGTCTGCCTACCTGTCTGTCTGTCTGCCTACCTGTCTGTCTGTCTGCCTACCTGTCTGTCTGTCTGCCTACCTGTCTGTCTGTCTGCCTACCTGTCTGTCTGTCTGTCTGTCTGTCTGTCTGTCTGTCTGTCTGTCTGCCTACCTGTCTGTCTGTCTGCCTACCTGTCTGTCTGTCTGCCTACCTGTCTGTCTGTCTGCCTACCTGTCTGTCTGTCTGCCTACCTGTCTGTCTGTCTGTCTACCTGTCTGTCTGTCTGCCTGTCTGTCTGTCTGTCTGTCTGTCTGTCTGTCTGTCTGTCTGTCTGCCTACCTGTCTGTCTGTCTGCCTACCTGTCTGTCTGTCTGCCTACCTGTCTGTCTGTCTGTCTACCTGTCTGTCTGTCTGTCTGTCTGTCTGTCTGTCTGTCTGTCTGCCTGTCTGTCTGTCTGTCTGTCTGTCTGTCTGTCTGTCTGTCTGTCTGTCTGTCTGTCTGTCTGCCTGTCTGTCTGCCTGTCTCACCCTCATTACTAAGAAAAATATTACGAGAAGTTATTTCCATGGTTTGGTTGCGATCGTATGAATATTACCGTTATGCTAGATGGACATCTGGGCCAAACTGCGCCCTCTCTGTCTGTCATGTAGAAATTGTAGGCACGACGAGGGTATAAACATATAAATCATAGTATATCGAATAAATCGTAGCAGTCTGATTGTAACATGGAAGCCGTCACCTCTTTGGAAAAATATTACGACAAGTATTTCTATGAATTTTCAAAGTTATTTCCATGGTTTGGTTGCAATCGCATGGATATCACCGTTACGCTAGATGGACATCCGGACTTTAAAACAGATACAAAGCTACAACTTCCAGACGGGTGGAGTTGGTTTGATGACAATGTGATGGAGCCCATCGAGGAGCATTTAAAAATTTTGAGATTAGAACGTGAATGTGTGAAAAAAATCGTATATGATTTATGGTGATGTCCGCCTGCCCATCTGTTAAATGTTTGCATTATGAGCCAACAGCCTGCGTCATACAAATCATATAAATGAAATTGTTAGTATAATAGAAGAGTTAAAAGAGGCAGGAATAATTGAATAAATCTAGTTCGGAAACAGCACGAGGAGATCATCCAGACAGAGATGACAACAACAACACCTCTACCACAATAATTGACTAGTGTATAATATATTTGTAATAATTTTATACATGTACATTAGACAAATAAAATACAATTATATTTACAATTGTCGTTTTATTACACCGTCGTGCCCATAAAACCGTTACAGGAACAGCTGTTGTCTAGCTGTCTACCTGTCTAGCTGTCTACCTGTCTAGCTGTCTACCTGTCTATCTGTCTATCTGTCTACCTGTCTAGCTGTCTACCTGTCTACCTATCTGCCTGTCTGTCTGTCTGTCTGTCAGCAGTGCTTTCGAACCTATATTAAAAAACAAATAATATTTCTTTAGGAACTTGCTTATTGCTAAAGTGATTGAATGCTGTCCTTCTGTACATAAATCCAACCGAAATAAATAACTATCGTCCAATTTCTAAACTTTGTGCATTTACAAGAGAAACACTTAATATTTACATTCGGTACTTACAAACAGTGTCTGTAAATTTTCAGTCAATTTTAAGCAAATTTCTTAACCATACATTTATTAGCAACCTTGCACATTCCCAGATTTACCACCAAAAAACCTACGCAGAATTTGAATTTACCGCCAAACCTGCGCAGAATTTGAATTTCCCGCCAAAACCCCTGTACAGAATTTAAATTTCCCGCCAAAAATTATGTGTAGAATTTGAATTTACCGCCAAACCCTCGCGCAGACCCCCGCGCAGACCTACGCAGAAACCTCAGACAACCGGTTTATTTTTAGCAACCTTGCACATTCCCAGACGATGACTCACATGCGCAGGTCTAGACAGGAATTTGTCTGACAAAATGTTTTTAAACAAGTTTTCTCTTATACATACATCTGATTTTTAACCAATCTAGATAAGTTCAAAATTATACTGTCCCTCACCATTGAGTATAGCATCCTTATTAATTAGAGTATTTTTTACTAATATATTGCAGTGATCTTTTACTTGGCTTTATTTAATTCTTATTCTCTGGGTTTTATTTTAAAATTTTTGATATCTTACCTTTTTGCGCACAGTCTTTAGCATTGTAATAACCTTAGTTATTCGACTCTAATCGACTATTAAAATCAGATTAACCATGAATATCGGATATAGGACAATTGTATATATTAAGTAATTAATAACTGCCTGTATCATGCGTTTAACAACTTTGTTAATTCAATTTTTAGATTAATATTACTGTCTGTTTATATCTTCTATTCGTCAGAAATATCTGCTACAACTATGCTCGTTGCAACCAAAAACTGGACTACCGTTGTAAGAAATCGAAATTCCAATGATAAAACTACAGCACCACTCCTTTTAGGAACAATATTTTAAGCTGCTTTTTATTTTTGAAAAAATGTAGTTAAAAACATATAGTGCTGTGGCGTCGGATTCATAACATTCTTAAAGCCAAGGTGCTAACACAAGAACAAAGAAGGTGTTTGTTTTTGCGATATGCAGAAGTTTCCGAATCGGATAAACTGAAAAAATGCTGACGATTATTTTATCGCTCCTGTTTTGTATTATAAAATTCTACTATTTAAAACTACCAGTTTAGGATTGGCTTGCGGATGTCTTATACTGCAAAAAACCAACTTTTTATGTCTTGCTGTATTATTTACTTGATCCAAGAATCTGGCCTGTAGGAGATTTAGTTTTTTCGTGGAAACTTGACACAGTCAACCTAACGACTTAAAGATTTTTACGTCAGACCCAAAATTTTAGATTTGATTAGAAATTCAAGAAAATGTTTCCATTAAACAGGTATCTGAACCTGATTTCTAAGCAATAAGTTTTTATGCGGTAAAAATGAACTGTCCCTCGCCGTTGGGTATAGCATCCTTATTAATTAGAGTATTGTTGTGGCCTAATAGCTTTTATTTGGTTTTATTTAGTTCTTATTTTCAGGGCTTTATTTTAAAATTTTTGATTTTAATCTTACTTTTTGTCTGCAGTCTCTAATTGTAATAATCTTGAGTATTAGTGGTGCAGATTTTTCAAATGTATTATCTGCTAATATTTTCTTTAAGTATTTTATCACCCCTCTTAAATATCTCTCTCTACCGGATTGGCTTGCTTATACAACAAAAACCAACTTTTATGGTTTGCTGTATTGTATTTATAAACCTCGCGTTTTTAAAATAAGTTGTATTATCTGCTAATATATTCTTTAGTTTTCCAAATTCTATAAAATATTCATTTACATAACGTTCTTAAAACCAAGGGCGCTAACACAAGATGTAAATAAACCATAACATTCTTAAAGCCAAGATGCCAACACAGGAACAAAGAAGGTGTCTGTTTTGCGATATGCCGAATCGGATAAACTGAAAAATGCTGAGTGGTAAACACGGTACTTTTATCGCTCCTGTTTTGTATTATAAAATTCAGCTGTCTAAGACTCCGCTTCCTACCGGAGTTTACTGCTGGAATGTGTATTGGCTAAAACTACATCAAACTTTTTAATCTGGAAGGGTATTTTTTACTAATATATATTGCTGTTTGATATTTGACAAGGCCCGGTTTGGCAAGTTTTCTGTCTGTCTGTTAGCAGTGCTTTCGAACCTATCGAATCTAAAATTTGGTAAAAGAACACAATATTAAATGGTACTGTTGCTGATATCCAAAATTTTTAACTCCGAACTGTAACCTATAAATCTCTACGGCATAATAATATTTCTTTAGGAACTTGCTTCCTGCTAAAGTGAGGGATGCTGTACATAAATCCAAGCGAAATAAATAACTATCGGCTCGAGACTGTGTATTTAATAAAGTACAGGAAAAAACACGTAATATTTACTTTGCATACAAACAATGTCTCTAACACTCCAACACTTTGTTAAATACTGTCTACCGCTTAAACAGTCCTCCAGTGGGATCGAACACATTACCTATCTACTAAAAGATGCTTCCAATCGGCCTATTCAAGTTAAATATCCAGACATACATCTCGTCGAACGCGTAATAAAACAAAAACCTAACAAGGTATTTAAAATGGTTTGGATTTTTATATTGCATCTTTTTAGCTGGAAATAATTCGATATATACTATTAGACCACAATGGCTTCATTGTTCAGTTATTTTTTGCAATCGTGCAGATTTCTCAAACAATGGCTTCATTGTCCAATTATCGTGCAGATTTCTCAAACAATGGCTTTCATTGTTCTATTTTTAACAGCTTTGCACATTTTAATCTCCAGACAACAATGGCTTTATTGTCCAATGTCGTGCTGATTTTAAAACAATGGATGTCATTGTTCTATTTTTACCAGCTTTGCACATTTTAATCTCCAGACAACAATGGCTTTATTGTCCAATTTCGTGCAGATTTCTCAAACAATGGACGCCATTGTTCAATAACATCCTGCATCTACAAGTCTCAACTAGTTTTGCATTGCCAGACGATGACTCACATCCGGTCGAGCCTGAGAAAATGTTGATAGCTTCTGATTTACTGATAACATCCTGCAAGAATGAACATGTCTGCATCCCAGACGCTCGAGCGTGGGAAAATTTCAAAAACTACACTTTTAACCCAAAAAATTCCCGGAAGTGGCCGAGGTCAATGACCCCGACTAGGCCAATGACTCCGACCTTGACCTAGGCTAGATCCGTGACCTAAGACGCTCGAGCGTGGGAAAATTTCAAAAACTACACTTTTAACCCAAAAAATTCCCGGAAGTGGAACGTGACCTAGGTGAGGCCCGTGACCTTGACCCTAGGCTAGACCCGTGACCCCCGGCTAGACCAACGACCTTGATAAACCTGTGCAGAAACCTGCGCAGACACCTGCGCAGAAAACCTGCGCAGTGACACATTTTGAGCCAGAACCCGTGTAGGTACTCTACTTCTTCGCATCCTCCCTTTTTAAACTAAAAGTTGGTCAACAAGCAGCGACAGTTCAAACATCGACAGGTAGCCGATAATAAAACTCCAAATTTATTGTACAAGTGACTACTGGGTAATATAAAATTTAAGTAGGTGGCAGAATTTAAGCTGGAATAAAACTTCGGCTTCCATAACTGCCTTTAAACAGCAGGAGTTGGGAAAAACTTTCTTTGAATGCGAGACATGCCAAGTTTAAAACTTTGCCGGAGCTCTGCTAAAGCCATTGGATAAGAACAGATCGACTTTTAGTGGGGACATTAAAAATTGAATGTTGGGCTTTAGCTTAGCAATCGTTCCGCTAATAATGTTACGCAAGTTCTTTTACTGACCTGTTCTAAGGGCATTATTTCCTGTTTTAGAACTTCTAGTTGCGCATGGATCTCCTTCTCCTTTTGCACGTGGAAGTCTTCGACGTTAAGGGTTTCGTACAATTTGCTAATTAAATTTTTTACGTTGTCTAATCTGAAAAAAACGGAAACGGTAAGTATTCAAGTTGTACGTAATATGTTGTACTATCAAATATAAAATAATATCGGCAACTCAGCATCCTTCTGTATACTGACTAAAAATCAAATCTTAGTTATTACAGAAAAATTAGAAATTGTGCAAACAGTGCAGCTATACCAACATATCTTGGCTTCAGAATCTAAAAGCGGCGTACATTTTGATCATGAAATATAACAGGAATATATCAGGTGTAATTATTATTTAGCAACCGGTAGCATCCCAGTTTACGATTGGATTTAGTTCGGATAGCTCGTGTATTCAGAACGTTTACGACACAATTTCAAATTAAAGCAATTCTACAAAAGATACCAGTTTATGAACACATTTTGAAACTGGAATTTTATTTGCAATAAAAACAAATTTGTTTTTGCAGAAGGATTTTATTGTGTTTTTACTGTCGACATTATTGGGCAGTGCATTTTTCGAAGACCATAATGGTATTTATTTTTATTTAAAATAATTTACGACGACGTTTCTTCATACATTTATATTGTTTTAATAAAAATGAAACTGCGCAACGTTATGTTACAGTCCGAATACAATCATTTAGTTGCTTGCTCTTTTTAGACGCGTATGGAAATACCTATCGATAAAACAAGGTTGGATTAAATAAGTTTGTTTGCTGTGGACAAGGTCTAAGCATGCGAAGTACCAGGTGCCTTAGACACCGACTGCTGTGGTCATATGGTCAAAGTATAATTTAGAATGTTTCCAACACTAAAAAGTTCCAACCCTAGTAAAGGATCTTTTACATAATACACATTGTAATAATATAAGACCCACGGTTTTACATCTGTTTCGAAAGACAGCATTCCTTAGAGGTTTTCATGCGCATTTTTGTTTTTAAAAACCACACCGAAACCGGGGATCGAGCTCGCAACTCTTAGATCAATAGTTTAAGATGCTTAACCACCGAGTTACCAGGTGAAATAAGTATGTATGTATTGTATGTAATATCTGTAACCTCATTTACCTTTCGGTGTAGAGGCTGGTGCTTTATACGCTTGCATCTGACGATACAATGCTCAACTTGCCCCGGATTCGGGTTACAGAGTTGGAACGCGCCTTTTATGCTTGCGCAGCAACCATTATGTGCGGTGTGTGTCTTCGTGATGTGTAAATATAAAAATCTGAAAGTTGCCAAAACAACGCATTTTTAGATGGTAACAACTGTCCGACAGTTGCACAAGTTTTGCGAATACATTATGCTTACCTGCAAAGTAAAGGTAGAGTCACACTAAACGACTTCTCCAGTTCACTCTGACAATAATTTAACAATCACGAATATCATTTTTAAACTCTATCCGCAACGGTTGCCCAACAAAAAATCAAATAGGTAATATAGTGACAAGGGCAGGATGAATAACATAGATAAATCAACGTGCAGGCCAGACCATGCGCCTACTACAGAACTCACCACAAAGTGCTGTATACTGAGATTAAAAGTAAACTCCACATGACTGTGCATAAACCTGCAAATGTAAGAACTCTACTAAGTCCACTACCAGAAGCATTAGAATAGGAACTATAGACAAGCGCGATTCCAGAAAGTTCTAAAGAATCAAAATATCAGCAGACCACAAATCAGAACGGCATTGCGAAAGTATGAAGAATTTACTGTCCGCTCTGTTTTGCGATCCTTCAATACATGCAAAATTACACAACGACAACCCACAACTACAAGAGCCAAATATTTGAAGACCTGCAGGTTTTTAAAATTCTTAATAGTTTATTTACAATTTGTTATTGAGACATTCAGTAACCACCTAGCAATCAATAATTCTTCTTCACCCATTCCTTATGCACATGGGGTGTCGAGATTTCATAGTATTTCATACGTAATCTACCCATTTCTTTTAAAAGTTGCCCCCTTTCCATGTCTTTTAACTGCTGTTTCGCGTTATTCTCTGTCTACCTTTCGGCATTCCTACTTCTACTTTCATCTGTCAATATTTTTGTAATTTTTTTCTTCCATTCTTCAGATATGTCCTTACCATTTTGTGACGTATCGTGTTCTTACAAATTAGCTTAAAATGTTTTAAGCATATGTTATATTTACATGGCGCAAACTCCGCCGCCACAAAAGCCATCTGGTCACAACAAAATGCGACAGACACTAATACATCTGCGCTTCACCAGGGGCCAGAATCGCAGAAATATGTAGCACTTAGGTTCTTCTAGATGAGTGAAGCGGAAAGAGGCCTCGAATCAGTATAAGAGCGCAGTCTTAGCTTCTCATAACCCTTTCCTTTTCGGCTCGAATGTAGAACCGGACGACCAGTCGAGCTTCAGCCGGGAGCCTCCATCAGCTACCGTCACCCTCGCTTAATCCTGCAAAGGGAGTAACCGCCAGTCTAGAACCCGAGACCAGCAACACGCCTAACTAGCACCTGGGGGCGATTAGGTAATTGTTTCAGTTCGTGAACCGCGTTCACGTAAAGGAAGTTATATTCCTTGCTTTTCCGGAGAAGCTTAGCTGCCTAAAAACCTTGACCTGACCTGAAACTTCCCTTCCTGCTTAGGTTAGTCAAGCTACCATAAGCACCCACCCTCGTCCAGAGATATCTTCACATCCAGGTTAAATGCGCACGAAAGATTATACTGAAGGACCTGAAAGTGATCCCTCGATAGCTAACACCTGAATCTGTAAGTCAAAGGTGCACGGAAGATTGTGTTGCCGGGCTTCGAGATCTTTACCTGCAGTGACTTCCTTCCACTAATTTAGTATTTCTTAACCTGCTTTCCGAATTCGTTTCGACCGTTGAAGAAGTCCACCGAAGTCGCAGAGCCGGGTTACGTAAACGTAAGCATTAACAAATTTCAGCTGCCCAAAGCGCGGCCGCTGAAAACCACTCCCAGAAGCCCCATGAAACTCACCTGCGCGAAGGATTCAGTGCGAATTCGAGAAGTAACATACTAGAGCCCCCTGTTGGCACCACCAGCTGCACAAATTTCAGATCCCATTGGGCCTAAAATCTGCGCTGGAAAATCATCGTGCAAACCCGTGAAACAAGTTTCCCGAACTCCGGGCGTTCAGCAGAAACTCGTGGAAAGGCACGCACTTCACTTTTCTGATTTTTTCCAGATTCAACCCCCTTAAGGTTACAAAGTCAGCGTACATTAAAACATGTTTATAGCGACATACAAATGACAGATTCAAGAAGCTTGGAAAGCTGCCATGTATGTTGCCGCTCCGCTGACGTTCGGGATCGCCTAAGAACAATATGTTTCGTTTATTTTTATTTCAAATACATTTAGTTAGACCAGTGTTTCCCAAAGTGTGGTACGCGTACCCCCTGGGGGACGGGAAGGGTTTGGTGGGGGTACGCGCTGCACCCGACTTTGGCTGCGCCTGGTGAAACAAGCAGCTTACGTTTTTCGATTACAAACATAGAAAAATAATAAAAAAACGTCGTTACTTGTTAGTATTGCGTATGTGTGGTTTTTTCATATATTTAATATCTAAGTAATACATATATGGGTTTTGTACGTATGAGTAGCCGTGACGTCGTCGAGCGCTGTGATTCGTGTATTCCTTCACTTAGCGCGCTTGTGTATGTTTGGCTTTCGTGCGCGTTTTCTAATAGGAAAGGTATGTTATGTGCTTTGGTCAGCCCTGATAATTCATTCTCAATATAATTTTTATCCCTAACATTCAAGATTATGGATCGCTGGTTGAAATTTGGAACTTTTAAACCGAAAGAAAGCGGTGATTATAGTAACATTCAACAAACAGAACATAATGAAATTAACGAGGGTGAACCACCTTCAATTCTGAAAGAAGCTGTTAAGAAAAAAGCAAGGAAAACTCGCAAGTACGACAAAGAATATCTTAAATTTGGATTCTCATGGACTGGAGATGAAAAAGAGCCTATTCCACTTTGCGTCATTTGTTCTGAAAAT
Organism: Agriotes lineatus; assembly: GCA_940337035.1. Taxonomy (NCBI): domain Eukaryota; kingdom Metazoa; phylum Arthropoda; class Insecta; order Coleoptera; family Elateridae; genus Agriotes; species Agriotes lineatus. Next base: position 10,870,293 of record OW679198.1, on the reverse strand, counting down.
CTAACAAATGAAAGCATGAAACCATCCAACTTAAAGCGCCATTTTGAAACAAACCACAATCAGTACAAAGATAAACCAATCGATTTTTTTGAAAACAAAGTTAAGGATTTAAATCAGTCCCGAAAAGTAATGCGGGGTTGGACAGGAGGTGACAATCAAAAAATCCTAAAAGCTTCGTATCGCGTGTCGCTTTTAATTGCGAAATGCAGTGCAGCGGAGACGATTGGCGAAACTTTAATCAAGCCTGCAGCTAATATAATGGCAGAAGTAATGATAGGAGATAGGGCAAAACAAACTTTTGACCGCGTTCCCCTCTCAAATAGTACAGTTCATCGACGAATCATTGATATGTCTAATAATGTAAAACAGATGTTATTGTCTGATATTTCTCGAAGTCGTTATTATGCATTACAAGTCGATGAGTCCACTGATATTGCGAATTTTGCAAATCTTATGGCGTTTGTTAGATACGAAAAAGATCAAGAAATTCATGACGACTTTTTATTTTGCCAGCCTTTATCAGGTCACACAACAGGAGAAGATATCTTTAATGTTATGAATAAATTTATGCAAGAGAACAAAATTTATTGGAATAGATGTGTTGGAATAAGCACAGATGGAGCAAAAAGTATGGTCGGAATTAATAAAGGACTCGTTGCAATAATTCAGAATGTTGCCCCAAATGTCATATCCACACATTGTTGCATACACAGAGAGGCTTTGGCAACACGTAAGATGCCCGCTGATCTACAGAAAGTTCTGGATGAAAGCGTGAAAATCATTAACTACGTTAAAGGCCGTCCTTTGAATGCACGACTTTTTTCGCAAATGTGTGAAGAAATGGGAAGTAGTCATACTCAGCTTCTTTTTCATACCGATGTTCGTTGGCTGTCTCGAGGGAAAATTCTAAACCGATTATTTGAACTTAGACATGAACTTCAAGTTTTTCTTAATGATAGATTTGAGCTGAGAAACTGTTTACATGACTGGAAATGGCTCTGTAAATTGGCATACTTAGCAGATATTTTCTCTGTTCTAAATTGTCTCAACTTATCGTTGCAAGGCAAAGAAGTTTCATTGTTTCACGTTCAAGATAAAGTGAACGCTACCATGGCAAAACTAAAATTGTGGCAAAAGAGAGTTGGTAATGGAGAATTGGACTCGTTTCCCTCTCTTCATGAGTTTATAACAAGTTCTGCTGATAAAATTGATGCTGACACTCTGAAATGTATAACACAGCATTTAGAGAATTTACAATTGGGTCTGAAAAACTATTTTCCTGACTCAAACAAAAATATTGAGTGGATAAGATATCCGTTCGACATTAATACAACATCCATACCAGAAGGTTTATCGTATGCGGAAGAAGAGCAATTGTTGGAATTAGCTTCAGACGGATTCTTGAAAAATAAACATAAGGAGTGTACTTTAACATCATTCTGGTTGCAAATGCAACATGTGTATCCAGTTTTAACTGAAAAAGTCCTGAAATACATCTTGCCTTTTCCAACTTCATATCTATGCGAAGTTGCTTTTTCAGCATTTGTAGACATTAAATAAAAAAAAAAGGAACAGGCTTTTGGATATCGAACCACGTCTCAGATTAAAATTAACAACCAGGGAACCAAATTATGATGATCTGTCGTCTCAACATAAACAATTTCATCTTCTCATTGATTGTACCGAATGTTATTTATAATACGAGCCCTAACCACTATATATTCGGCCATTCCAATAATTTTATTTCCTTCACGTAAAAACAGAGTTTTATGATTGAACAAAAAAATTAAGGTACAACATTTTCTTTTCGTTAAAACATGATAAGAGGTATTCGAAATCCTTAATCCTTAATCCGCGAATGCGGTGCCTTAATTGTTCTCCGTCCACTCATAAAATCCTGTCTTACGTTAGTAGAGTAAAATTATTGAAATGGCCGAATATATAGTGGTTAGGTCTGGTATAACTTTTATTGATTTTATTTATATTTTATTATGAATGAATTTTATTTTGCGATTATTATTATTTTGTTTATGTACCAAAAAAGGAATAAAATAAAAATATTTTTATTGTTATTAAAGTATATGCGTTTTTTTTGACAATGGGTACTTAGTGTTACGAAAATTATAGAAGGGGTACGCAGATGTCGAAAGTTTGAGAACCACTGAGTTAGACCATCATCATCTTCAGCAGCCTGTTGACGTCTACTCCTGGACATAGGTCTTTTCCATTTCCCTTCATGTGTGTCTGTCTTGTGCTATTTGCACCCAGTTCTTTCCTTCTCTTGTCTGGATGCCATCTCGCTATCTCCTCTGGAGTCTAGCGATGCTTCTCTTAGTTTCCTTTATAGCAGTTTTTCGTGTTTTTCTTTGCTCAATTGATATCTTTCTTGTTTCATTTTGTCTTTCTGGCTCCTTTATTGTTAGGTCACATATACCTTCATTTTTTATCAGCTTACTTTTGTCCGTTAGCACTACTACCATTAGTACAGTGCATCTAATTAATTTGATCGTATTTCATATGATAATATACTATATTTCTACATTCAAAATTGTTGAGCAAAGTGATACTTTACACCATAGCAGCAATTTGTCTTACTTTTTGCTATACTAAAGTGTATTGTTAGTGGCACCTGTCAGTATATGTCAAAATCGAAGTTAGCAGGTTATGTTTTGCATCAGCCTTGACAAACGCTGACGCAAAACCTAACCTGCTTCCCTCGTACTCAAACCACCCATACTTGTTCAGTAAAACATCGCTTTTCTAAACTAGTTGAGTAATGTACTATTAGTGAGAGCTTCTAGTTTAACTTCTAACTTCCACTCTTCTTTTAATATTGTTTCCATAGTATTTTTATTCATATGTTGTTCCTATTTCAGTTTTAATAGCTCCTCTCTCAAATTTTTCAATTCTCCTTGATGCCGTTTTTGTTCTCATCGCATTTCCTTGAATTTCTCCATCATTTATTTTAGGGCTGGCAAAAATTAAAAAAATTGTAAACCGGTTAATCTATTACAACTGTAGCGACTTGAAGATGCTGTTCGGAATATTTATTTACTTAATGCTGCTTTATAATTTCTGACAATAATGACAGTTCCAGCTTGCACTGTTCCGTTATGGTGTGGCGTGACATAGATTGTTTTTGTAATATTTTTAAGTAGCTTCCTCCGGCGAAGTGCGCTTTTGAGATTAGCATCACATCAATGTAATCTATGACTTCAGTTCCATGTTATTAAAGGGCGTTCCAAAACGCAGTCTTAGGAAGCTAAGCCATTATGACATTGAGACGACAGATATTAGTATATTTAACATAGTTGTCACTTGTTCCACAAGGCTCTTCATCACCTGTTTCAGTTCAGATATAATATCACTTGTTTGTTGAGATAATTGCATGGTTTACTGCTGCCAAGTAAAATTTATGAGTTGCCTTTAGTATTCTTTACCACCAACTATGTGGGTGTGTAACACCTGGTCGGATTAGTAGCGACTGACTCTGGTTATTATTTGTTTGTCTGTAAAAATACGGAAATGCTTCCGTTGTAATTCCTTTCACACATCACAACCTTTATAGTCTGCTCTTTCTAACTTCAGAGTCTTCAATGGTCTTCGATGAGATTCCAACTTCAAGCGGGCTATACGAATCCTCTCAATTATAATAAGTTAGTGATATATTGTTCACTATTATAAAGATTATAAAGGAATGCCCAAAATGATGCCCAAAATGATATCTATTCCATCAGTTACCAGATGAGTAAACCCGCGCAAACGAACTAAGAAACAGCTTCGGAATATGCGAAAACTGATAAAAAAACAAGAGAAGATGACATGAATCTATACTTCTGGAAAATTGCTATTGAAATGAGAACACTTCCCCACTTGATTAATCTCATCAGAAAACAATGAGGCAAATAGTACCAAATTGAGAGCCAATAGAGTTCTCTCACGGAAGCAAGAATAAATTAATCGCTTTCAGACAAAAGTAACAGAGACGGATCAACTCGCGCAGCACGCCCACAAAAATGAAATATCATGTCGCCCCAGATTCCGCGCCCATGCGGCCGAAAATTGCTTATAACGGCGGCAAAACTCAACGTCGACCGGGAGCGACAAGTAATAAAGTTTACAAACCGCTCGGATGAGATAAGAAATTTGCTGACGACGCCAACTAGACTCCGTTATGTAGTAACGAAATATGAGCCGCGGTATGAGGAATTTAATGAGTCCGCGTACCAGCCTGAACTAGGGAGCACCAGCCGAGCGCGGACCTCGCAAAACCCTTATGTTAATGCAAGGGGGCCTACAAATTCAACAACCAACACGGGGAAATTTCCACCGAAACCCCTCAAGTGACATATAAAAATACGCGCCTTTGTGCCAGCAGGCCAATACTATCAAAATCAGGCCGCTAATTGAAGGCACCAATTAGGTAGCGTCGCGGTGCATCAAACTACGAAGACATCGGCGATGCTCTCCCACCCTCAGCCAATGACAGCAGCCGGAACTGGGGGCAAAGCAGCGAGTTCCTTTATAAGCAAAGGGATTTTCTGACAAAATCATCTAAGACTCAGCAGTCGAATCCTTCAGTTCGCTCTCTGTCTTCCAGCTCTCCCATCCGCACCATCCCTGTGCGATCCAAAGCTAGGAAAAATTATCATCTCAGTCACTGATCGTTGGTGTTTTTGGCTCGCACTTTTTGCTTGCAACCGAGAGCGCTTCAGCGTCACCAGCGGGGTTCGGTTCATGAACGCCCCAGGCGCTGCCGCTAGAAAACCTCACGTTCATCGCAGCTCTCCAGGCTATGGCGTAAGCAGGTCATACATTTAAACAATAACCTTAGAATACATTTAGCTGCCTCGTTGCGGACGCTTTGGGCCTTGCTTCCTTCACAGGCATTGAGAATTGTTTAAACGCTTGTTCGGACCTTCACCGCCCAACACCCTCACGTCACTGCCGCCAAACGTCGTCGCCTCGAGAGTCCCGCATCAACGACAGCATCCGCAAGCAGGAAGCTACTCCGAGTCGCTGCCCTCGCACGCCGGACCCGGAGAACACCCCCACCGGCTTCCTAACCCTGAACGCCTGCACCTCGAAAAGCGAGCTCCTGGCCCACCGTCCCCGCAGCCAGATAACCTGCCGACCCCAGATGTTGGAGCAGGAGCTAGAGCTGCACCTGAACCCCGCCCAACAGGAAGAACTCCAGCCGCTGTGGAACGCAGCACGTCTGGTCACGGAGCCAGCACCCGCCGCCGCCTAAAGGAAGTCGAGCTGTCCCCGCGACGTCTGACGGTAGCCGCCACCAAGTCCGCACGCCGGGACCCTCGGCTGAACGCCAACTTCCACGGTCGGCCCAGAGCTCCTCTTCGCCAGGTGCCCTGCTGCATCCCGTCGAGCCGCCAGAGTCAACGCCGCCACCGCGCACCGCGCCGCCCCTGAAGAGTACCAGCACCCTTCGACGCCGCGCTTGTGCCTATTTGTGTTATTTCCTCTTTGGACAATTACCGTGTACTTGTACATACTCTCGCCCCTCTCTAACTTTATGTATTTTGTATATATATTTCTAGGTTTAAATAAAATTAACAATTAAAGACAACACAACGTATTACTCGCTGTTTTGCCCCTCTGCTCTTCGTTAAGCATCCTCTGCGGCTGAGCTATTGGGCGAATGGTCCTAAGCACGCCATTCTCCATATTGGTCACGCCCGCGCGCACACCAGGCCGAGGACGAGTCAAGTCAAACTGTTATTTTTCACCATAGGTATCCCTATCCCTACAATGGATTAAATGGAATTAGGAGAGATTTCTTTCTGTAAATTCTTGCGCCCCTAAATAAGCATGAAACTACTAGTCAATTTAGTGTTTGTTTCTGTCGCCCGACTGTTAATGAAATCAAAGTGTAGCTTATATTGATTCCATGTATACTCTGAAAATATATAGTTGCGTACAAACCATTAATGTTAAAAATTGTCAATAGAATGAAATTGATGATCAAACAATTTGTACTAATAGAAGGCAATATGAAGCTAACTTAAGGAAAATTTAAGAAAATTCTGCATATGAAAGTAATCGAAAAAAAAGAAATTTCAGAGCAGCACTACTACAGGTTTTTATCAAACGCGTACAAGTTCACAGCCGCGGTTGTTAGGAGGGCTCTGCACCGTCACGCATTATTCGGATAAAAAAGATCCCCAATTTTCTTCACAGCTGTGCGAGCACATGTTTGTTTTACTACCCTATCAGTTTTATTTTTCTTGCAATAAATGTGATCAATTCCGGCAATTCAATTTGCTCCTCGATTCGCCTTGGTTTGTATAAGTCTGCTGTCGTTCACTTGAGATCCGAAATTCTTGACGTTTTATCGCCAGACATAATACAAAGCCAATGTAATTAGGGTAGCTAGGAAAAGGATTCTCTGAAGTGGCGAGGGCATTTTTTTTTAGAAAAAGTATAGTACACAACTCGAGTTGTAAAGCAATTACACACTCCTGGAATTAATTACAGCATTCACCGCTACGCGGTTCGCGCGCAACTTTTCCAGTCGTGCGTAATATGCAATTCACAACTCTTGTTACGTAATGTACTATTACCGTACATGACAACTATTAGCATACTGAAACCGATCAACTATTGAACAAACCACGAATGTAACAGCCTTAGATGTCCTAAACCGACATCTGCGGCAGTTGTCGATACTCATAACATTCCTAGCTATTATTGCCAAAAACTTATCATCTCGTATAAACTTGTTCAACATTTACAGAAAATTTGGGCAATTTTCTTTATTTTGTAAATTAATTGGATAAATTAACTTCTGTTTCATGGCTACACTTTCGTATCGCCGTGCACACTGATATGCTTAACTAGAGATCTTGCAATCTGCCTAGACGCCTTTCAAAATTCTGTAACTGTTATGATTGAACGATTCCTAAATTGATTCAAGTTTTTATTTAGATGTAGTATGATTCATTCATTGGCGATGTGGCAATGTTAATACACCCTTTTCTTAATACACGCAATTTTCATTTTTATTGAAATTTAAATGTACGTTTCATAATAACGTTTAATAAAACATATTGCTATAAAAACAAATTAATTCATGAACAGGGTGTTTTTCAAATCGATTTTTAAAAAATAGCTAAGAGTAAACTACATTTATTAGAAGAGATAACAAAAACATATTAAGAAACGTTGTTTAGAATTAAGAGCAATGGCAGACTCTCAACTGGTTCATAAACTAAGATGTTAAAAAAAATATGGAATGCCTCCTACTGCTACGATAAAAGGTATGTTGCTATAAAATAAAAAAAAATATTTAAAAAAATCAAAGTAGGCCTATTTGTCTGAAAATTTAGAGTCTGCCATTACTCTTAATTCTAAACAACTTCTCTTAATACTTTTTTTTTGTTATCCTTTATCTAGTAGACGTGTCCGTCCGGGACGCTGTTTCAGCAGCCAAACCGTAAGAGATAGAGAAAAAAGTTATTAAAGTTATATGTTTCGAATGGTCATGTCAGGTCAGGAACCGAATTTCAGTCTCTAAACACTAATTATTATCTTAATTATAATCCTAACTTTTTAGGTTAGATTCTAGGCAAATTTTATCAAGGCGAATGCGACTGGTAGTTTGCTACCAACAATGACGTCATATACGTACGTGTGGTGAATACGCGTTCTATTTGCAAAACGGTCTTTTTTGTTTTATTAAATGAGACATTTGTCTCACTGGACTGCTAGTCTCCTCTAATAAAGATAGTTGTCTCTTGGCCATGTTTTAAAAATAGATTCGAAAAACCCTCTGTATATGATTTAATTTAATTGATTTTCTCAAAATCTTGGTTTGAGAACAATCAGGAGCGAATTCTAGAATATCAGGAGCTAAGTCGAATATTTTTTATTATTTACACCGTATGTGAACTCAATCCGCGGACACGCTGTACATATATAGAGTATTATAATTAACAGACGCAATTAAAAGTACAACAATATGTTATCAGCAATCAAAATCTACAGCAGGCGCCTCGGCTTATATAGCGACTTGTGCCCGCGAAACACACTTATACACTTTTCAATCATTTTTATTTTATTTATTTTTTTTTTATATCGCACTCAGCCAACAGCCGTTAGGCCAATTATAGGCGTCGCTGTGCATTTATGGGGACTTCCAACCCCACTAACGACTGTCATGATGTTGTTATGACGGCCGGGACCAACTATTTCCGTGACAGCCGTATCACGAGGCGCCGAGAGATGCAGCCGTGGAACTCCCATCCAAGTTCTGACCAGAGAGAGCCATCATGCCACATATTGCGCGCGCGCAGCCATCTTAGCTAAGTTTCAAACCATCCAAGTGGCACAAATGCAACATGGTCCAGTACCAGCATTATTTATGTACAGTCTATCTTTTGGACAGTTGTGACAGTTGAGTTTATTTCGTAAAAGTTGTCAACGTTCATGTTTGTATGCACTATTATCCAACAATCAATCTTACATTTGAGCTGTTTGAAATATATTTCGTCACAAAAGTAACTATAACAAAATTTACTGTGAACAGAAGTATGAAAAACTGAATTATGCTACACCGTTGGTTAATCACCTCTAACTGACTCCTTTGATAACGTTGATTAAGCTGTATGTTCACTCTAGCAAATTTTTCTATTTTATGGAGAATGCTGTCTATAGAGGTTTTAATATTTGTTATAGATGTTTGAGAGTTTTTCCCCACTAAGCCACAGACGGCTCAGTAACACGGCATTGAAATAAGGTAACTAAGGAACACTCACTATTTCAACAACTCAATCTAAGTACCTCTCCAAACATAAATTGGCTTTCTACCGACACTGCTTCCATGTGCCATATGCGACAGTTCGCGATATCTTTATTTATTTAGTTTAATTTTGTTTTTTAATTGGCAATACCTAGGCATACACCATGTAGAGTACTACTCGTAAGTTTTTAAAAACTGAATCGTTAACACCTGAACGAAATTCAGTGCAACGTTAGCACCTGAACGAAATTCAATTAATGCATAAATATTATGCTTGGAATTTGAACGGCGCTAATACACTACAATCAAGGCTTGCATCTTTTGTACGAACGGGTTAAAGAAATGTGACACAGAGATGCACGTCGACACGTGAGCTAGAGCTCGGCGCATTTCTACTCAGCCTCCCAGAAATTGAACCAGACAGCGGAGCCTAGAAAGGTATATGACAATGATGTTTGATCTGTTGAAAGCACTTCGCTGCAGACCCTTTTGGGATTGCCGAAGCCGCCCAGAACCGTAAGATACACTTGAGTCCATAGACCCAACCTTTCGTAGCACCTAGAACCTTCCCGAACCTGCTTTTCTGGTTGCCGAAGACCCAGTATCAAGAAGCAATACTAAATATTTTGTTTGGTCGCCGATGTTCACCGGTATCAGCAAATATTTCCATGACACCGTTTAAGTCGTATTTCTGGTCGCCGAGTATCCAGTTTCAAGATACAACGCTCGAATCCGCCCTTAAAATCTACCCTGTATCCTCTTTGGGCCAGGACTCCGACACTGTATCCCCAGAGACGACAACAAACTCGTATTCAAAGAGGTTACAACGATCGAGCAAATTGCGACCTCTGAGGCGTCCAGCTCATTTGTGGCGAGAAGGAAGTAAATGTACAACGTAGCTGTTACGAGAGCAATTTCCTGTACATCGGCGAGGCCCTGCTGTACCGTCAAACCCGAGGTAAATACAGTCGGCCAAATTCTTCGTGCGCCATTGGGATTTTAGCGAGGTAAAAATTTGGCTTGTTATATCACTCTGGGTGCCCTCAAATATGCCCCCGTAGATCGTCGAGCACTGATTCACCCCGCAAGGAAAATCACCACCCAGATATTTGTCGAAATTTAGTAACATTAGTTTGACACCGAATATAAACAAACGCAGCCGGTTTGTGGTGATGTTTAACTCCAAAATCGCCCCTTTCGAGCTACAACGCGCAACGCTAGGCGATTATTGTGCTGTAATCGTTTCGACTACCAAGCCATTTCAATCCTGTGGGATCCGATGGGTTGCAGATCTCCCAGGAACAACTTCACGTCCATCGTTGAGAATGAATTTGTATTTATCATTTTAATGTTGTACGTACGCTACTAAATTCATTTTAGTTTAAGATCTGACTTATAATTTTAGAGACCCATAGAAACTTTATATATAATGTGTTCTCTGTCTATAAATTTGAGTTATGAATCGGGCCTTGACATCTGAACTACCTATGACAAAATTAAATAAATGACCAAAGTAATTGCGTAAAAGTTATCCAGACAAAAGCATTAAGTTACTTTTCCGCGACATTACAAAAGTGCTACGATTACATACCCAAAGCCCTAAGAGAATTACAACTCCTATCAGTACTAAGAACTGACGTCGTGGCCTTTTATGATATATAATATGTTCAACCACGAAGCTATTTAAACCATATATGTACATTTATTGCTAACAACTACTTATACGAAATAATTTATTACTACATATTCAAAATCTGATCAATATTATAAAACTCACCCTTTAATTTCTTCGCTAGTAATTTTTCCGAGTTCTGGTGTTCTAACGGTATAACTATGATCATTAATAAATAACTTAAAATCTTCTTGGAGAAGGGTTTCTATCGTATTGGAAGACGCTATTCTAGTACCATCCGTGGAGTGGATAACCGCTCTATCGATGCCTTTGTCCTCCTTCCTCAACATGTCAAGGAAGTCTCCTACAGTGTTTGAGATCGGCCTTAGGGTAAATCTACATCGCTCTTTTCTACTTGGTAAAGGTACGGTGACTTGAGGTAGGCCACGGACATATTCTACGGTAACGTCTGCAACAAAAAAGAAAAAGAATCAGCTCACGCCTCCATTTTGGAAATTATAAGTTTTAACAATAAACAGTAAACAGTTGCTTTCATAACAGCAGAAATTACTTACACATTTTTAAGATTATGTCTAGATTATAGTTCCCTAGAGCCATATAACATGCCATTGAAAAGGAGGCACGCTATTGCATTATCGTCTAATTTATTAAGCACTTTGGCCGATTGCATATTTTATTCATGCAACCACGAAGGGATACCCGAAAGTTTTTCAACGTGTTACTGTGGGACTTACGGAGATCATTTGAAACATGTCAATATATCAGGCTTATATAATACAACGTTCAAAGAATCATTCGATGGCATACTTGTTGCATAAATGGACGGTCTACACTGCGGTAAAAATATAACACTTAATGTTTGTAACTTGACAGTGACAGGTTGTGATTATGTATGTGCAATACATATTCATCACGTCATCGAGCATTACTGTCGACAACTTGTAGCTTTCTGCCGAGTTCGAAATTGAGCGTGTACATAAATTTCACACAGAGAGGGTGAATAAATAATCAATAGATTGCAGATTTTAATAATTCTCAACTTCTTTATGCGTAACTATTACAGGCATAGTTCAGCAATGTTGTCCATAACGTAGAACTGAAAGACCTCCACTTATATTAAGTTTCGCCATTTCTGAGAACATCAACATGTTATGTCTGTCTATCATTAATGTTTTTTGTACTTCCAACTTCCTAGGGGCCACATGATGTTACTGCGAGTTTAAATACCTTAACCACTTTTAAAAGTTGGTAAGATGGTGAAACTTCATCTAGTATTCGTGCAATGTCCCATTTGGATTTCTTCCGGTGACAATGCTGTTCTACGAAAGTTTAATAATTGATCGAAATTTCCGTTTTTCAATCTTTTAAGACAGTGCAAGGGCTGGTAAAATATACTAAAACTTATAGAATTAAAACAGAAGTGGAAATAGGAACGCTATATTCACTGCAGTTTTCAGTTTCGAAATGCTGCGCAGCCACATACGCCTATTTCGGTATTGTCTCACTATTGTCTGTAATGTCATCGCAATTCTTTAGCAAGTTTTTTGGCAAGTAAAAAGAAAACGTCGGTTAGCAATGGATTCGGCAAATCTGGCAGTTAATGAAAGATTGGAAGGAATTATTTCCTACAATTCTTCGATTACCGAAATTTTATGCGGTAGCTCACTGTCATGTTACTACCACTACTGCTACGGAATGACAAAACATCCACAATCAATATTTAATTATTAATACTTGTTATTTTAGCAACGTTATTTACAGCCAGTCTTATAAAGGCCACTAATCTGACGTTAACTTTAATTCGGTGTTAAAACAAACAAAAGCACATCAAAACGTTAGTGCTTATGACATTCCTTTGATTAGTAAACACATTTTGATGCGCCTTTGTTTATTTTAACAGCGAATTAAAGTTAACATCAGATTAGTAGCCTTTATAAGACTGGAAGTTAGTCTTTTTTCCAGGTATTGACTTAAGACAACCAATATCCCGTGTTAAACGATGTTCATTCTTCACATACGACATAATCTGAATCATTTCTTCTGCAGTTTTCCATCCTGTTCACTCTTGTCCGCGACGGCGTTCCTTTCTCTCTCTCTCTCTCGCACTCATAATAGCAAATTTATATACTGGCACCGTTTTACACACATTCGGAGAAATGACGGTCCTACTTTGAAGCGCAACGAGCAGACAAAGATATAGACCATCTGCCCACCCTTCGGTGAGATACCCGGCCCCTTTTGCACCTTTGCAGTGTTTAAAATCGGTTTTAGACTGCAACAGCTGTTACAATTCCCCAATTAGCGACAACTTGTGTCTTAGAGAAACAATAATTGCCAATTCTTATGTTATAAAAATGTATATTTAGTGGCAGGATAGAACTTAGCTAAATGAAATTACTGAAGTTCTCTGCATCATAAAATAAATAAATAAACGCAACAACAAGAGCAAGATAACTTTTGGATCGATGAAAACATTACACCTAGCTCCCGAACTGAAATTGAAGTTGCCTGATGCGCAAATAATGTACCGTGTATGCTGCTCGTGTCTAGGTATCTTAGCCAAAATTTTGATAAGCAACCTCATTACCGTCGTAATGACCATTCCTTGAGCGCAACTAAGTAAGTTGGCAATCTGCCAGTGCATTATGAGATGTACGAAATTGAATAGATCCCATTTTCATTTATTTACGACCATCAAGCGCACAGATGCAGTGCAGAAATTACGTCTAATGCGATTCACATTACCGATGCGGGAACTAAACTTCATACGTGTAACTTGGTAATCTGCACTGAAGCAAACATATAACTAGTAATTGCTAACATTATAGTACAATCACTCTAGAATACAACTGCAATTCAATATAATACAAATTTGTTCTGAAGATAGTAGAAATCAAATAAGTTGTTTAATTGCTTACATAATGTTTTATAACTAGACCACTAAACAAACAATGTTAATATAGTAAGCCTTAACCAACAAATATTAATTCTTATAATCCTTATGGACAGGTCCATTTCGGAGGTGGTCTTCTATGATTTTCGTTTTAGTCCTATAAGTGTTTAGACCATTTTAATGCATTGTAAGGAATTTCTCACCCAATAGATTTGCAACCGTTGATGCGTGCGTGAGTGGGACAAATTGATTGCGGCGTGCTTTTGTCATCTCATGACACGAACATGGTTCGAACAGCGAAGCATCAGGTTGTGTGTGGAAAGCTTGTGCTTTTTTGGAGTTTTCACGAGCTTAAATGATTCGTCTCGCTGTGCAATATTAAGATGTTATCCATGTCTCTCGTTGTCCGAGTCATGTGGCATTACTCCACGTCCAGGACAATTATTCGATAGAGAGATTTTGGTTCAGTAGCCAGAAGAGATCAGACCTGCGTTTGTTCCTGCAGGAGATCTTCAGGTATCCGAGCCATAACTTGAAATATGCTTCGAGTCGCTTTTTTATGTGTACCACGCATTGTAGCCTGTTAGTTAAACAATTGTGAATATGATTCCAGTGCTATTACTAACGGCTTCACCTAAAGTGGACTTGAGTTTATATTGTTCAATTTATATCAGATCAAATGTTATTCTATCGAGTGGAACAACTTGGCCTTCGGCCTTTTACATTTCTTAGTTCACGGGGCAAATTGCAGTACTGAGATTTTCTTTCAGATTAAAAATAACAGTTGTGTCAGCTAGAATAACTGAATGGCAACAATCAACCACATTTTCCAAAGTTATTCAAGATTCATGCGTTTTCATCATATTCTTATACTAATATTTTTACATAATTGAAAGTGTTTGTGTTTTTTATTCGATAAGGAAAACGCCACTTTATTTTGGAAAATGTATATACACCCTTACAACCAATGTATAAGCCGTTCACGACCTTTTTGGAACAGAGTTGGCTATGATTTTTTCTTTTCATGTTGGACTAACTGATTCGATGATGTAACGGATGCAATTTTTTTTCTGTCAGTGTCTGTTCGACATTTTCTTGCCACCACATTGCCAGATTTATTATTCTAATATTCGTAAGAAAATTAATGATTTATGAAATGTGTAAAAATAATTTAAATTTCGATCAAAGGAAAAGTCAAAATGTCCAAAATAATTCTGTTACAACAAAAAATTTTCAATAAACGATGCTACGTCCAATTTAAAAAGGACAGACCAAATTTAAAAGAACACGAGCCGATGTGGAGACTAGAGAATATCCGGCAACAATGTACCTATTCAGAAAATATAACCTTAAACTGAAAACAACCTAACCTAACACAAAAACTGTCAATTTCCATGAGGGAGTTTAGTTGCAACAGAGGTTCTGCCAACAAAATTACTAGATGGTCATAGCCTCACCTGACCCAAAAAGATCGTGAACGGCTTATATGTACAATTGATATCGGCTATTACTACCGTGAGATCAAATAAAGTTATAATTAGAGTAGACTCTGATTCGTGTTGTACGTTTGGCAGTACTGAAGCTATACCAAAGTAGGTACTATCGGTCTATATCAAATTTGAGATTAGCATGATACAAGTGCCTTAGAGACCAAAAAATATACCATACGACCTGAGGTGCATATGCAATTATTTGTACTATCAGTTTCAGAATGAAAAAATACGAGTATGGCACAACCAGCCTGTTGTCCGAATCTAGCACCAAGTTGAAACGGACCTCTGGTCTCCCTTGCTTAGAGTATTTATTTGCATGTTTACTTATATAACCAGTTTGTAGTTGCATGCTTTTTGATTGTTAATTAGGCTTAAATATTGTAACTTTGCTTAGCTGAAGGTGCGCGGGCACGGTGCTGTTCAATGAAGCTTGATTGTACGGGTGCAGCGATAAACGGAACTTCGAAGCTTGAACATCAATATCCAACGGGCCTTGTCCCAAGCTCATATCTTTAAGCCGCGAAGTGAATATCGCCCGGCGGCGAGATAAATAGACTTAATAAGCCTTGCACTGTTAAAGTTTGCTGTATAAGTGTGTATATAAGCCGCGTTTGCGTGTCCAGCAGACGCCATTTGAATTTTATACAGGGTAAATATACACATATTGTGAAGCAGCTACGTGGTGTCGTGACGTCCATTATGGGTACGCGACGTCAACCGTCATAGAGGCACCAGAGCTAGCAGCCAGAGTATTTTCCCACATCCTTAGCTAGAAACGCGTCGTGGCGTCCAGGGCGAGAAAAACTCGAAGGCTGCGTTGCATTAAGCCTCGATAACCAGTAACTAAATACCTACAGGAATCGATTGCAGCCTAAGCGATAAGTGGTCGCTCCAGCTGATGAAAATCGCGCTAACTTAAAAGAATGCGCTTACGTAAGTAAATTGCGCCGAGTTTTCAATGTATTTGTGCATATTTTTGAAGTCAGTTTCAGCCCGAGAACGGGAAGGTGAAGACCAGCTTCCTGTTTTTGGCAAATAATGATTATCACCTGTCATTTCATTTTATCTTGCCGTCAGTGAGTTTTGAAAGTTTCGTCCCGATTTGTATAAAATTTTAAAATTTATAATCGATTTAGTAGTGTGGTTGTTTCTGGCAATAACAAAAATAAACACGGAGTACTAATGAAATTCTCCACTAGAGAGGGTGTTAATTTTACTGAAATATTTAAAAGGCCGAAAATAGTTTAGTCGTGTGCTTTCCCATCAGAATCGACTGTATTTCGATGGGAAAATGAGATTAACAGCCGTATTCATAGTCGTTCGCCAGCGGCTCGCCGGCGAGTCGCCGGAGTTTCGTTATGAATAGTATGTTGGCGGCACTCTACGTCTATGTCAAATTCCAGGTTAGCAGGTTAGATTTTGTGTCAATTTCTGTCAAAACTGACGGAAAACCTAACCTGATAACCTCGAATTTGACATAGACATACAGTGCCGCCAACATACTATTCATAACGAAACTCCGGCGAGCCGCTGGCGAACGACTATGAATACGGCTGTAAGAGTGTCGTCTTTGACAGTTAAGCAAAAACTATTTTCTTTTCTGGTAAACTACCCTTTTTGTTCATGATACGGCAAAATATTACTAAGAAAATTTGTCCAGAATGAGAAATTAATACCCTATACAAAATATCAGGAAGATACTTAGACTAAACCGTCATTTTTAATAAATACAATTTATTTTGTTCTTGTAAGGTTATTATAATAAATAAATTAATTAAAATATCTTTCATTTTTTAACTGTCCTCCAATCGCTGCACTCATTTTTCAAAACCCTGTAATCTAGGGGACAAATTGAACTCGCTCGGGAACGAAGTTTCCGGGTACGAGATGTGGGGAGACAAAATATCCCGGGAACGAAATGTGGGGTACGAAAATGTGGGGAACGAAATGTGGGCAACGAACTTTCCGCATCCCGTGAAGAAGTGATGGAAAATGAGCGAATTATTTTTAAAACGCCGAGACTGTAAATACTGACCATAAATCAGTTAAATGGATACTGCAGCTCGATGGGTGACTGGAATATTGATACCCTTGTGACATTTGTCATAAGCTTTTTGCCCAATGCGGATTCTGATTTCTGAATTTTTTGACAGACTCGCATGAACGGAACTTGGATTCATCAATATAATCTGTCACCAAACAAGCCAGCAGGAAGTGGCGGAGTTCCAATTCTCAGCTTTCAACAACGTTCAGAACGAAACTTTCTGGGATTCTCGCAGCGTCTTGCTCATCACTTTCTTGACAATGATCGCACCATACATTTACTGCAACCGTCTGACTAAACTGCGGGACGAAATAAAGTCTAAACGCAGTGGACAACTACGTAGAGGAGTACTCCTACAGCACGACAATGCGTCGTCACACAC
Organism: Agriotes lineatus; assembly: GCA_940337035.1. Taxonomy (NCBI): domain Eukaryota; kingdom Metazoa; phylum Arthropoda; class Insecta; order Coleoptera; family Elateridae; genus Agriotes; species Agriotes lineatus. The sequence continues at coordinate 10,853,090 of OW679198.1, read as the reverse complement.
ATGTGTTGCGGGGAATTAAATGCGGTCGAAGTGGGATTCGAAATGCTTCTATGCCCAGCCTATTTTCGGATCTCCCACCCTCGAATATCTTTTTGTTCGGAAAATTGAAAGCCCACCTTCGTGGAACCCATTCCAGACATGATTACAGCATAAAAACTGAAGTAACTTCATAATTAGAGATCTAAATGGAGATTTCTATAAGAAACGGATTATACAGGTGAAAAGTACATAAGCCACGTCGTCGATTTCACACAAGATAGAAGATGTATTTAGAATCTTAAAATTAAAGCATTTGGTTGTAAAAAGCGTCAATTTTTCCGTTTCCCTCATAGAGGGAATTCGCTATTCAATAGATGTTGACAAAGTTTATTGGTGAATGATATTACTTTTTCCATACGGCAAGAATACTTTAGCGCATAAAATAAAAAAGCACCCATAAACTTTAAACGAGTTAAGTTGATACCATGAAGCTAAACTTCCCTTAAACTCGTAGATGAAACGTGTCGTCACCAACACAACTGTCGACTGTAACAGCGACTTCCGTTTGAATCCTCAAAGCAAACAATAAAACTAAATGCTTGATTCATGTTTCATATCAGAGCTCCTTTCGAGCAACGTTCCTAATACTGAAGTTTTGGCAATTCGGCAGTTTTATAGCTTAAACTGCAAACGTGGCCGGCCGTGATGTGAGGGACAAAAAGCTCCAGGAAAAAGTGGCGTTAATATTTGATCGCATGTATTGGGTCCGAAAGTTAGCTCTGTTTTAAGAGCAGCGGCTTTCGGAATACAACAAATTGTATGGATATTATTCGGCGCAGAATATATAAACAAACTTCTCTGGGGAATTATAAACAATATGGGAAAACGATTCTTGAATGAAAAACGGGCTGCGTTGAACGACGACTTTCTAAATTAATGTAATAGATACTAACAGAATGCATAATGAATGTACTACAAACAACATACTCAAAGGAACTGATGAGTACCTATTTCAAATAATACAACGTTACGGTTGGCATACTGGATACTGGCTCGAATTAATTCCTCTCGACGTAACGTTATGTTGCACCACCACTCCAAGCTGCTACCAATTAACATGGACCTCAGGAATCTTGCAATTTCCATAATTGATTTAGTTCTAAAGCGGGGCCAGGTCTGAGACTACCTACCCTATGACACTCTCACTCCTAGGAAGGTCGCCCGAACCGCTTTCAGTTATTAAGCCATCAGCAATTTGCATAGTTATCAACATAAGAAGGATTTTGATAAAGAAGGATGGTTAATCGAAGCAGATAATTGGAAAGTTATGTCCGATTCTGCGGAATATATCGTAATGCCATTTAACTTCTATATCGTGTTCTATTATTCATAAAGTTTTTCTGGGTATTTCGCCGAACTGATTTCATTACCATTACATTGTTTGTTGTTTATACCTGTGATACGTACTATAAATACGTGCATAACAACCAGGGCATTGTGGACGGACATTATAAATCATAACGCCCGCTCATGCGGGGGCTAACGTCAAATTTCCGACCAATCGCGTACCTCGATACGTTCACAGCAACAGTTGATAATTCAATATGAACTTTATAATCCATTATTTACATTGTTAAGAAATACTACACCGACATAAAATCGTGTATGCATCACGAGCATTATATATGGTTCAGCTCGTCAGGCAATGAAGGCCCAAGACTTGGCCTACGATTCTTCTCAATTTTTTCCTATCGGTCACTGCTTCTTCCCAATTTACTATATTTAACTCTAAGATGTTTTTATGTTCACTGTCGGGCTATTTCTTCCTCGGTCTACTTCTTTTCTTGCCACCAACGCTACCTTTCAGCATTTTCGTTGTTACTCGTGATTCTGGAAGTCTATCTACTTGTCCCAGCGAGCGAATTCGATGCGATTTAGTTGATGCCATGTTTGATTGTCTACAAATCTACATGAACTCCTTGTTCGTTCGTCTCTCCCATGTTTGGCTTACATTTTTTCCCCATTTCACAACAGTAAAGCAGGTTTTGTAACTGTCTAATGCATCACACCATCTGCACACCATTTATTGCACTAATAACAACCAGATTGTTCTCTATTCCTATACTTCTTCGTTTTATTAGCATATACTTGGTTTTGTGTGCTCGTTGATTACTAACCCCTTTCTTCTCGCAATGTTTTCTAATCGTTGTACCACTTCATTCAATTCATACTTGGCCCTTGCAATTATCATAATATCGTCAGCGTATGCCAAATATTGGTGTCGATGATGTAGTAGCGTAACATATGTGTATATCCCACTTTCTCTTATTGTCTGTTCTAATAAGAGATTGAAAATTGTTGAAGATATCGGGTCTCCTAATCTTACGCTCTCATCATAATTTCATTCTCTGAACTTTTCAGTGTCATCTTAATTAATCGTACTAGTTTCATTGGCGTTTCGAAATTAATCATATCTTTATACATCTGTTCCCTTAACACGGTATCGTACGTCATTTTAAAGTCTATAAATATTATAGGCACGTCCATATTGTGTTGATAACTATCTACAAATATTTGTGTAGTTGAGAAGATTTTGTAGGATACTTTCTGCACAATCACTTAATTGTTTCTTTTTGCAGCTGGCCATTTATATACTACATTTAAAAGTGAATACTGGAACTAAAACTGCTTCTGGCCATTTTTGAGAATGTTTCTTCTCTCCATCTCTCAGTATAAGTTCGTATAGTCGTTGCTGTAATTTGCCTTCTCCTTGTTTTATCAACAGTAGCATAATACCACAATCTGCCACACTCTTATTGGTTCTTTTTTTGTTTTATACTAACTTTAATTTCTTCCGAAGTTGGTTCGCTTATTTTCTGTGCAAGTTCATTTTCCAGATCTTTTTCGTTGAATCTTTCAGTTACTTCAGTTGTGCCACCCATTAGAACTTTCTCGAGACCATCTGTTTAAAATTTCTTCAGTTCCTTATAAAAGTTCCGCATTTCCGTTTCTATAAAATCCTTTCGGTTTTCTTTTTTTTTTCTTCCATATGTGCTCTCTTTTTATTTCTAAATAATTTCTTTATTTTTCTTCTTGTCTTCAAAGTCGTCCTCATATTATTCTTGTTATCGTTGTGCATCTTCATTCTACCGTCATTTTTTCTTCTCACATACCTCTACATTCTTCATCAAACCAGTAATTACGAGTGTCCTCTTTTATAACCTGTCACATTAACCTAGCTGCGTTTGAAATAATATTTTCTATAATTTTGCATTCCCTATCTATACTATCATGAACTTTTATCAAGTTTACTTTTAGGTCACTTAAAATGTCCGCGTTTCTAACGAAATAAGGCGCATCACATATTGTACGTAACAATTAGTTTTGAAGCCTCTCGATTATTTGAATTATTGAGTTGGTTGCAGTACCCTAAAGCTGAGGAAGGTATGTCCAAATAGGTTAGAACGCAGATTTTTATAGACTAGTAAATTATTTAAAAGACATAACTTGGAGTTCAGTGATGTTTTCTGAATTTGAGGCCCAGCTGTTTTCTTTTTTTCAGATGTGATTTTTTCACGTTAGACTGGTGGTGTATTGCGTTTGCATTTGGTAAATGTAATGTGCGAGGACTTCTCTTCGTTGATTTTGATTTTCCATCTACGAGCCTATTTTTTCATTTCATTCAGATTTTGTTGGAGGAGAGTGGCGGCTACTGTTGGATTTTGTGTGTTTAATTAATACTACCTTATCGTTGGCAAACGTTCCAATAAAAGAATGCCTGTTCGTAGGGGAGTCTGCTGTGAATAACAGGTAGAGCAGGTAATATAGAGGTTACATATCGTAAACGTAGATTCCTCTTAACACATAATTATCAACATCGACGTGGATTAGGGCAATTTAGGCATATAGGTAGTGCGACACAGGCTAACCATTGTTTAAATTGGTGGATAAGCTATTGTTACTTTCCTACTTACCTACAAAATACTAACTTTACGCTGAAAAGCTCATTCTTAACTAAAGCAACTACACCTCGAACATCTTGTTTTTATTGTGGAAGCCTATTAAGAAAATAATTTAACTGTATTCCTTAATAATGAATAAAACCAGTGCTAAGTGTTTATTACCTACCAACTAACTCATATCACAAATTCGTTAAAACCCCTCACCACACAAATAGTTAACAACTGCTAAATACGTATTTCGACAGCCACCCTGTCATCAGTAGCTACGAAAAACTTACACAGTAAAAAGGCAACGATATACTCGTGACCAAATCACAAATGGAATGCTGCAATCCGCATTTTCCTTCATCGGTGTTATTAAAATAGCCCAAAGTGGGACAAATCTCCAGCGAAGGACACTTGTATGTTACAGTATCATCCTTAGTTCTAACTTGTTCATATTAAAAGTGGAAACTTTGGTAATTAATATTAGATTGGATTCTGCTAAATGTCTCGTGGCTGTTTCCAAATTCTGACAGTTATTTATTAGGTTTCGAAAACCGTTCTGTATTTGAGGTTGCCTAAATAGTTTCTAGTGACTTTGAATGTGTAGTTAGTAGGTATTCTTCTTTTCCTAGAACTTTCCACACGTAGCTTCAGCGTAGGAATATTTTTCCTGGATATGCCTTTTTGAAAAATATAAGCATTTTCATTTTACTTGCAAAGATACAGATCGCGAGGCGTATTGTCTTTAAAGGAGCAATTCGAATTTCGATAAGGCGAAGTTATCGATTTTTCGAAGCATTTTACATGAGATTTGCCGATCGGGTGCCGAGCAGCTACGCGACCCAAATTTTACTTACGCTGCGGGGTCTGTACACGACGTATTTGTTTGGAGGGTTTCTTTTTGGGACGCTTTAAGAGATTTTTTCGTGAAAAAACTGTTAACAATATGGGGCACTTTTGGTCTTATTGGTTTGGCGAATTGGTGCACCCACCTGGTTACCTCAGGATTTGATAATATATCGGAAGTAAAAAATTTGTTGGCCACCCGCAATATAAGGTTTGATTATATGAACTATTAGTCGAAATTTGTAATTATCTGCAATAAACTTGATTAGGTAAATTATACTTTTATTTGGTAGTGCCTGAATTAAGCTAATAAAGCTTTTGCAGCAAACCATATTTCAGTTCCTGGCAATATTTTTCTTTTAACTATTTCTCTTTGACTTAACTGGCCGCTTTTTATATTTCTATATTTCATAGTTTTAGGTTCTTTGCAGTTTTACTGGTCCTGAATTCCCTTTCATTTTCCATGTTATCAGGTTGAAAGAACCCCTTATTGGCATCCACTAATGTTTTTTCAACTTTTCTAGACAGGCGTATGCGTCGACTCTATATCTATTTTATCCGATTCCCGCTTTCCACAAGGTCTTTTATTCTTGTAATTATCTCACATTTAAGTTGGATCGTACGCTTTTTCGCTGTCTGAAAGGTTTTCAAATATCTATTGGTAATTACAGCCAAATAAGATGTCTCATCTGCGGGGCCTTTTTAAACTTCATGATTTATAAATATAGGCACACTCAATTTCACCTATCAAGATTTCTTTAGTTCGACAGAGACCGCGTAACGGCTCAACGTCATAATCCCGCGAAGAATTTCGACAAATGGGGCTGATCCATTGAACGGTAGCCAGACGGTAAGGGCCTGCCAAATTCCACAGCTAAAAAGCTGCATACCTCTTACGCGCAAGAATCGACTACAATGTCGGGGAAATGTTTATTATGAACGTATGCCCAATAGAAAACGGCTGTTATTTTCTCATAAAGCCGTACACGATAAACATCGTTTAGCTCGTAATGGAGAGCGCGTAACGCTAACGTGCGTCTAATCAAGGTTTTGTTCGCTGGCGTTGGAGCAATAAATTCGAGTGCATATTTCCCAGCGGCGCTAATAATTCTAAGCCCTAAAGCGTACATAAATATTGCGGCATCCACATTGACACGGTGCTGGGCGAAAAGCAGGTTAGAGATCGTACAGCGAGGCGGTCGCGTGTGGAGAATCATTCCATATTTTACACGCTCTACCTGAATAAAATATCCATGAACAGTGCCAAATATACACGGGAGAATTTTATCACACACGAACGACTTGCTATGTAGGTGAAGTTTGCAGATCGAACAATGCTCATGCTCGAAGAGACCAAGGTTACAATGTTTGTGTCTGGCCAAGCCGATAACGCGAAATTAGGCAAACAGTGAAAAATAGTAGCGATAGCAGTTCGCTTTTCTAATTTGAATTTAGAGGTAGTTAGCTTTCAAGATCAGGATTACGCCGCATTTGGTATAAAATTAATGGACACGCTCGGCGCTATGTAAAGGATTTAAGGCAATTTTATCTCGGCCAGAGATATGGTTTGAAATTTCGTGGCCAACTCCATTAGTAAATATTCATAAAACGAATATCCGGCCATTTACTGTGAAAATACTCAGAGGTATCCTAATTGCAATTAACAGTCATGCGGTTAAATCAAAACGGTATTGTAATGCGGAGTTTTTGAAGAATTCAACCACTTCTTGTAATAGTAAATAAAACCTTGAAAATATGAATATTTATATAAATTCAACAACTTCAACTCTTCAAAACGTAAAACTATCTGGGCAACTCCTGATAAAACTTCTGATCAAGTCGACTCTATTTTCATAGATGGAAGTAACTTGCCTGATAGGTATAAGCAGGCAAAGAGTAGTAGTTACGATTAGAGCCACCTTTTAATCAAAACAAAATGTGTACGTACAGATGAAAAACAAATACAGTGGAACGTAGATAAATAGAAAATGGAAGCACATTACAGTAAATATAAGATGTTCGATGATTATGAAGAAAGAAATTAGTTACCGAAACAGATACATAATAATTTATTTATTTATTTACAATTTTCGAGTTGCACACAGGACGTGCCCCGTAAAGCAACTGTAACGAGTAAATAAAACAAAAAAGGTTTAACAAAGCAAGAGAGAGCAAATTATATGGTATGATATAAAGTTTTCACAATTTCAAAATTTGTTCTTGAACAACACTGCTGAAAAGTTATTTCTTAAATTTCGACTTGGAATATGTACATTTACCAGATTTAACAAAGGTGGGGAATTTATTTGTGATTTTAAAATCTTACAAAAAATAATATCAGATGGCGATCTTCTGTCTTTTAGAGTACGAAAATGGAAATTAACATAAAAACCAACACTCAAACAATGTTACATATTATGTTATAAGAACTGCTGAAAGTGTTCACTGATTAAACATGAGTAATTTAAAATTCGATACTTTAAACAACTTGGCACTTCTACTGTTATAGTAACTGCCATATTTAAATTAAAAACATCAGAAGTAATAGAGCACATGACTTAATTTTTGCTAAGCCAAGCTTGATTTCGTTTTCATTTGTTCACACGTTATATTGCATAATGCCGATTCCAGATAGAACTATAGCTCAGATTTGAGTGAACACGCATTGTATAAATAATAGCCTTAGAATTAGTGAAAAATTTAATTGTTCTGATTATGAAACCAAGTAATTTATTAACTTTTCTGCAAATAACATATATGTGAGTGTCAAACAACAGTGAATCAGTGAGTCATTCCTAAGTCTTTCACAGAGTCTGCTTTTGAGACTATATTGAATTCAATAGTAAGGAAAAGAAACACGGTTTATGTTTCTAGTAAACGGTATCTGACAACATTTAGAATAATTTAAAGTTAATTTGTTAGTGATGCAATAGTTATCAAGTCTTTGAAGATCTGAATTAAGCTATTGGCAGTTAGTTTCATTTTCTATCTCAAGAAATCTCTTTAAATCGTCGGCGTACAATAAAAATTCGCTATATAAGGAAAGATTAATATCATTAATGTATAATATTGTAATAGTACCCTTGCGTAAAGTATATAATAACAGTGTTTTAAATAAAATAATTATGGCAAAGGATACTACACTTTATAACATGTATTAGTTTCAATTAAGAACCCGCCTGCCAAACTCAGGGAAAATTAAAGGATATAATATTTATTACAAAAAATAAAATGCTTTATTGCTCATTCCTTACAATTTTGTTATTATTCATTCATTCATTATATTATCTATTTGCAATAAATAGGGCTTAGTTCCGGTGAACATGAAACAAATCTTAACTCAGGGTGTCGGTTCATAAAATTTAGAAAATTTCGTATTACAAATAATTTGTTGTATGACAATTACTCTCAATTATTAGGGCAAATGCACAATTTCCGTCTGACAGTTATAACCTCTAAATTTGACTGCCACAACAACATGGTCTGTGGTCGCAAGAAACAGCGTAAAATTGAATTTTAAACACCAAAATGGCAAGGAAACATCAGGTAAATACGATTAATTCTGTAACGTAGCAACTGCCAACTTCGTTTTGTTTCTAGTGTGACGTCAAAACCCACGCGCGATTGCTTTTGGTTTTGCATCCGGCAAAAACTGAAAATTCCGCGTCAACTCGCACTTTTTAGAGACGCTATCTAAATGACTCAAAGCTGGACAACTCGAACCTGGTGCTACACCTCGTAGACAGTCTGAAGTTGAAAAACCCCGCGAATTATGGGGCTGCTGCAAGGGCTTTCTGTGAAATCCTACCTTAATCGGAGACCTTTCGGACGCTGGATACACTTTCCAATGACGCCACGGAAATTACGTACTTGGGAGAGGCTTGTTGGTTGAAATTTCTACACCCACGGACTCCTGAAGGTCCCCTCTATACGTAGCAGACACTATTTTTGCTGGGCGATGGTGCTTACTTCCGGAAATGAGCCCCCGAAGTTACTCCCACTTGGCCGAATCTTGCTGCTGGCTAAACTGCTACACTTGGCACTCTTAACACATGGCAATCTATACCCAAAGATGCCCTGCACACTGGTGAATAACTTTACACACAACTGGTATTACAAAAGACGTTTTATTTTAAATCAAGGCGATAAAAGGTGGAGCTCAATCTGCCCCCAACATGTAAAATTTTAGCTTGTTTGGTAATCTTCAACAAAAAACTCTCTCGTAACTTAGCAACTAGATTTTCAATTTTATAAAAGAAATTAGGATTGATAACATGTTTGACCTCATGGACTACAGTTTTGATGTCATGTCTTTAGCTAACTACTAAAATTGTCTTTTTCTTGAAATAAATGTCACTACACTTTTAAATCGCTGTAGTTTATAATGCACTGATACACTTGGAGTGCCTTTAGCGTCTCACTAATTGTCTTTTGATCGGTTGCCTTACATTTTTCCATTGCTCTATTGCAATTATTGCTTTGCTAGCACTGTTTTGTTTACCTTTCAGTTAGTTTGCCGTTTGCTGGCTTATACACTTTTAATACATAACGCTCATATATTTTCTGTATTTAACAAATCATTCTGTATCATTTTATTCACATTATGTTTGACGTCACTAAACACAAATCCGTCAGTTACAAATTAAATTGCATCAGCCCTTCCGAACATTTATCATATCTGAAACCTTGAACGTAACCCTTCTGAAACCTGCTTTATTTCATGTTAACTTTTATATTTCAAATTAGTAGTTACTGCTGCTCACATCAAGTTCATTTATTAATGTGAAGTACTGATTATCTTGCAATAAATAAAATATTTAATTCTGTGCTCATTTTGACCTTAATCGTTTAGTTAATTAGACAATCAGAATCGCTGTGGGCAGTAAACCATTACAATATAAACAACAATTGTCCGAGGTGTAAACCTTGTGGAACACCAGAATAAGTTTGAATTTTCTTTGAAAGATGACAATTAACTGAGATTACCTGCGAACGATTCCTAATATAGACGCATAACCACCTCAGGAGGACACCATGTATACCGGTCCCAGATAGTTTTTTAACAAAAATATTATGATTTATTTTATCAAACGCTTTACTAAAGTTGGTATACACGGAATCCACCTGATAACGGACTTCCATACATTTCAAAATGTAGTTAGAATAAAGTAATAGATTTGACTCAACTAATGTATTTCTAAAAAATCCATGTTGCAGAGAACTAATTATGTTATACAAAAGAGAATAAAGATGGTCATATATTATTGTTTAGAATGGGCCAAGTTTTAGCTTTTGACAATGAAACAATAAAAAATCGAATAGACCACGACAAGACCTCCTACCTAAACATAAAAAATCCTAGTACAAAAGTTGGAAGACAAAGACGAACACAACGAAATGACCAAGGATACAATCAACAATCGCTGATAGCAATCCTATTAACAGAGGAGTCGTATCTGAATTAATGCCAAAAAACCCTTGTCAATAGTGTCTGTAACATCTTTATTAATTTTCTTTCCTAGAGTATCCCAGCTTTGTCTGCATCGACGAATGTGTTCAAGACTGCCTCAAGACAAATTTGCTGTTATTTATTTTAATTTAATTGCACATATTTGTTTGAAAATAGCGATTTTCACGATAACAGTAGATTACTGGGTGGCACTGCTGTAAAAGTATTATTATATTTCAAGGGTAGATTTAAAGCGTCCATTTAAAGACGGCAGTGTTTGCGTCCCTGACCGAACTGCCTTTAAAGGTAAAAACCCATCTTGTCGCGGCTCCTTCAGCTACGTAGACTGGCCAAATACAAGCCAAATCACTAACATCATATATGAGCACCATAATTAACACTTGCGAGGGTAGTAATTACTCTTAAAAGCATTGCCGCGGCGATGTTTTACTCGTTTTGCCATTTAATTGTTCTACTTTATTAGTTACAGCAAAAGTTTCCGAAAACCACGACCAACGCCAGGAAAATAAATGCTCTAGTTCCGACAGCCTAACCTGGCAGGCGTTCGAACAGTTCCCAGCAATCAGAAGAGATTCTTTATTTTTGTATTCATTTTACACAATTTGTATCACAGTTTATTTTAAGAGGTTTTAATTTGTACATAGGAAGACCAATACGCGCATGTTTATTTATGCAGCCCTTATTCTATCTTCGCTCGACTAATAAATCGAACCTTTAGCTACTGATGCTATCCCTAAAGGGCACCTACTTGAGAAAAGTAATGATTTGGCAAAATATTATCCTGTCTAAAGCAAAGGTCTACAAAGTCAAAAGTATTACTAATTCAAAAGTTTACATAGTATTTGTAACATTTATAGCAATTGTTATGATTATTCGTAAATCGTAAGTGTGAACTACTATGTAAAATTTATGTTTTAGGAATAAGCGCATGAAAGCTATTCAGTAGTACTACAATAAAATGTTAAAAACAAACAAATCCATTTCAAAAAGATAACACACATAATCGGCTCTTATTGCACTTAACCGGTGTCGAGAATTGGACCTACGTTAGCTCTGGTAAACTCACCCTACTCTGTGATCGCGTTCTTGTTTCTTCCCAGGGTATTTCCTTCTCTGAGAATATTTCTAAGACTGACTGGTGCCGCGTTTTGTTCGGCCCGTTCTTCCGTATCCATTTTGGGAATGCGTCCCCACTGACTCAGTTGCCCCTTTTAATTTTGTAATTATCTCCTTTTATGTCTTCTACTCTTCGTAGCCAGTTTATCTGGATAGTCTCCAACCTACTCTTTAGCTTTTCCGTGAGGACCCATGTCTCGCTTCTATAAGTTAATGTTAGTGCATATACTGTTTCAAATATGGGCATCTTCTTTGTTTGTTTTGATACTTCTTTCTTGTTTTTGATGCCTTATGGTTAATTTTTACTGTGGAATCGATTATATTGGTTAAATATTGTCATCCCCTAAGAATTATTGCTGAGAGTGTCTGTGTAGATGCAGCTATCTCAGTCTATAATGCTTTTGTCTCGTCGAAGATAAGGTATGGTCTTATCTTTTGCAGTTCGAGGGTTGACGGACCATCATAGTTGTCACTGTTTGAGGAATAAGCGGTAGACGTTGCAGACTGTCGACATCGGAAGCTGTTCTTGGTTGGATTTTTACAGTGAAAGCTAGAGAAGGTTTGTGTAAAGAATTTATAAAAGCTATTTGAATAATAATCAGTAAAAGAAAGTGTAAAAATAAACTTAATATAGTACATTAAATGTCATTTAGTAGTCAAAGATTTTAAGAATACAATTTAAAATTCAATTAACAGATCACTAGATTGGCGAACCTCCCTGATAAGAGTACTCGATTAAAATAATTATTCAAAATACATAATTGATTTAAAAATTAAATAAGGGCTAACAAAAAAAGAAGCTATTATATAAATATTAGCTGATTAATGTGGTGCTTGTTATCACTACAATATATTTGTAGCTACTCAAAAATTACTTATATACATATTAGGTTCAAATTTAATTAAATAGCAAAGTATTTTGCCCTTTAGTCTAATAGTTAAATCTTTATATAAATTGACTAGCTCAGTAGAACATAAGTACTTACCAGGATTGGATTTTAACACTTTGGTAAAATAATAATTTGATTAACTTGCCATTAAATCAATTCAAAATTGGTTAAATGATATTCTCGCATAATCGCAAGTGAAACGCTGTTTATACTTTGTGATAACCTCAATTATATTTACTATTGAATAAAACAAACTGCAATCTGCTTATTTAGGTAAATCTTATCTTTTTGTATTTATTTATTTGCATGTGACAACGGAATCCTGATTTTAGGTACCTGTGTTTGTTCACCACACCAACACTTCAGCTATCTTCCTGCTTATGGCGAGATTACTTCCACTTGGTACCGCTGCGCTATGCAGATGGAAACCAGCTACCACAGTGCAGTCCAGTCAGTACAGTACAGGCAGTAATATCTGCCGTCCAAGTTGGCTGCCAGCACCAATGCAACGAACTCCTCAGTTCAGTTCTTCTGCCAGCGACACCATACCTTCGCAGACGAGCTCCACCAATAGCCCTCGCTTGAATTCAATCACGAACCACTTAGTTACGTATGGTTCGTACGTTAATTTATATTTCTCGATATAATCTTCATAAATAAAGCCACTCGATTACTAGGTTTTATTCGGTTTACATATAAAAACCTTCTTATCTTTCGGCTTTCACGCTTTAAATCTTACCGGTAGGTACTCTCTGACTTATTTCCTATTTACAATTAGAAATTTTATGTGATTCATGTAATTATCGACACGCTTTATGTGACCAACCTTCACTTTTTTAAACAACTTGTGATTCAATATTAATTTTAGCAGCATGTATTAACATTATTTAGCATTACTTTTAAGGTCATTTCATAGTAAACTTCTGCTTAATTAGATTACATTTGCATATTTATCTTTAGTAAATGTGAAACCATCTTGTGTTGATCTAAAAGCAATC